>JAJPUD010010000.1:54670-67396 GCA_023553655.1 Myrmecobius fasciatus
AATATAATAAAGATGGCAATACTACCTAAACTAATCTATCTATTTAGTGCTATACCAATCAAACTCCCAAGAGATTATTTAACTGAACTAGAAAAAATAACAACAAAATTCATCTGGAAAAACAAAAGGTCAAGAATTTCAAGGGAATTAATGGAAAAAATGCAAATGAGGGTGGCCTAGCTGTACCAGATCTAAAACTATATTATAAAGCAGTGGTCACCAAAACCATTTGGTACTGGATAAGAAATAGAGTAGTGGATCAGTGGGATAGGTTAGGTTCACAGAACAAAATACTCAATGACAATTGTAATCTAGTGTTTGATAAACCCAAAGACCCCAGTTTTGGGGATAAAAACTCACAATTTGACAAAAACTGCTGGGATAATTGGAAACTAGTCTGGAAGAAATTAGGCATTGTCCCACACCTAACACCATATACCAAGATAAGGTCAAAATGGATTCATGATCATAAAGGCATAAAGAATGATACTATAAACAAATTAGAACAATGTAGGATGGTTTACCTCTCAGACCTGTGGAGGGGGAAGCAATTTGTGACCAAAGAAGAACTAGAGGTCATCATTAATCACAAAGTAGATAAGTTTGACTATATCAAGTTGAAAAGTTTTTGTATAAACAAAATGAATGCAGACAAGATTAGAAGGGTAGCAGTAAACTGGGAAAATATTTTTATATCCAAAGGTTCTGATAAAGGCCTCATTTCTAAAATATATAGAGAATTGACTCAAATATATAAGAATTCAAGCCGTTCTCCAATTGACAAATGGTCAAAAGATATGAACAGACAATTTTCAGACAAAGAAATTGAAACTATTTCCGGTCACATGAAAAAGTGCTCCAAGTCACTATTGATCAGAGAAATGCAAATTAAGACAACTCTGAGATACCACTACACACCTGTCAGATTGGCTAAAATGACAGGAAATGATAATGATAACTGTTGGAGGGGATGTGGGAAAACTGGGACACTGATCCATTGTTGGTGGAACTGTGAACGGATCCAACCATTCTGGAGAGCAATTTGGAGCTATGGTCAAAAAGTATCAAACAGTGCATACCCTTTGACCCAGCAGTGTTTCTACTGGGTCTATATCCCAAAGAGATTTTAAAGAAGGGAAAGGGACCCACATGTGCAAAAATGTTTGTGGCAGCCCTTTTTGTAGTGGCAAGAAACTGGAAATTGAAAAGATGCCCATCAATTGGAGAATGGCTGAATAAATTATGGTATATGAATGTTATGGAATATTATTTTTCTGTAAGAAATGACCAACAGGAAGATTTCAGAGAGGATTGGAGAGACTTGCATGAACTGATGCTGAGTGAAATCAGCAGAACCAGGAGAACATTATACACAGCAACAAGACTATACGATGATCAATTTTGATGGACATGGTTCTCTTCAACAATGATGTGATTCAAACCAGTTGTGCTGCGATGAAGATAGTCATATACATCCAGAGAGAGGCCTGTGGGAACTGAGAGTGAACCACAACACAGCATTTTAACGCTTTCTGTGAATATTTCCATGCATTTTGTTTTCCTTCTTAGGTTGTTTTTTTCTTCTTCTCTTTCTAGATCTGATGTTTCTTGTGCAGTAAGATAACTGTATAGATATGTATACATGTATTGTATTTGTCATATAATTTATCCTATCTAGCATGTATTAGATTACCTGTCATCTAGGGGTGGGGGGTGGAGGGAAGGAAAGGAAAAGCTTGGGAAAAAAAGTTTTTTTGCAAAGGTCAATGTTGAAAGGTCACTCATATGTTTTGTAAATAAAAAGCTTTATAAAAAAAGTTTTTATACAAACAAAACCAATGCAATCAAGATTAGGAGGGAAGCAATAAATTGGGAAATCATCTTTACATTTAAGGGTTCTGATAAAGGTCTCATCTCTAAAATATATAGAGAATTGTCTCATATTTATGAAAATCCAAGCCATTCTCCAATCGATAAATGGTCAAAGGATATGAATAGACAATTTTCAGAGGATGAAATTAAAACTATTTGTAGTCATATGAAAAGGTGCTCCAAATCACTATTGATCAGAGAAATACAAATCAAGACAACCCTGAGGTACCACTACACACCTGTCAGATTGGCTAAAATGACAGGAAAAGTTAATGATGATTGTTGGAGGGGATGTGGGAGGGCTGGGACACTGATTCATTGTTGGTGGAGCTGTGAACAGATACAGCCATTATGGAGAGCAATTTGGAACTATGCTCAAAAAGTTATTAAACTGTGCGTACCCTTTGACCCAGCAGCATTTCTGTTGGGCTTGTATACCAAAGAGGTCATAAAGGAAGGAAAGGGCCCCACATGTGCAAGAATGTTTGTGGCAGCCCTTTTTGTAGTAGCTAGAAACTGGAAACTGAATAGATGCCCTTCAATTGGAGAATGGCGGAATAAATTATGGTATGTTAATACTATGGAATATTATTGTTCTGTAAGAAATGACCAGCAGGACAATTTCAGAGAGGCCTGGAGAGACTTGCACGAACTGATGCTGAGTGAAATGAGCAGAACCAGGAGATCATTATATACAGCAACAACAATACTATATGACGATCAATTCTGATGGACATGGCTCCCTTCAACAATGAAATGTTTCAAACCACTTCCAATTGTTCACTGAAGAAAGCCATATACACCCAGAGAGAGGGATGTGAAATGTGGACCACAACATAACATTTTCATGCTCTTGATTGATGTTTGCTTACATTGTGTTTCCTTTATCTGATACATATATATATATATATATCTGACATATATCATTGTACAACAATGATAAGTTTGGAAATATGTATACATATATTTGATTTGTCAAGTATTTTAACATAATTAACATGTAGTGGATATCTTGCCATCTAGGGGAGGGATGGGGAGTTGGGGGGAAAAATTTGTAACAGAAAGCTTTGTAAGGATTAATGTTGAGGAATTACCCACACATATGTTATGCAAATAAAATTAAAAAAAAATACAAAAACTATAGCAACATAAAAAAAATGTTATTGTTATTCTGAGCCTGACAGACACCAACATGGATTTTCATATACAAATAAAAGTAGAAAATGAAAGTTGCATATAAAACCACATCTCTAATAAGTGATGCTAATTTTTATTAGTATGGAATGCATTCAATATGTTAGTTTAAAAGTTGTCCTTATGTGTAACTTCCTCTGAACTTCCTTCTTTTCCCTCTTGAATTTTAAAAATGCTCTGATGACATGTTTTTCTTTCTTTTCTAATTTTTAGTATGCATATTTTTAGGTCTTCCCTACCTTCCAATCTTAGGTTCTCACAAAAAATTTACAGAGGGATTGATTTTTTCCTTCTTCCTTACTTCTTTATAGTGAGATTAAGCCTTAGCCTTTGCTAATTGTGACTGCTGTCCCACTTTAGTATTTTCATCACAGGTTGCCTCTGTATGTCAGTGGGCAGATGAGTTATAGTTATTACAGTATGGAAAGTGAGATCTGGTTAAAACCCACTGGGGGTCACCTTGATTCTCCTGATAGACTGAGGTTTTCTGGTGATGAGATGCCAACTGTGACCAGTGGAATAATGTAGTTTTTAAGACTGGAAGAGATGATCCATAGTATTTTCTTTACCTCCATCATTTTAGCCAGTTTGTGAGTCAGAAAACATTTATTGAATACTATTGCATACTAGGCATTTTAATAAGTACTGGGGACACAAAGATAGCTAATAGTAGTTCCTGTGTTTGAAGAACTCACATTATAATGATGGACATAAAATGGAAATAACTAGATATATACCAGATATCTACAGAGTAAATGAAAAGTAATTTTAGTGATGAAGACACTAGCAGCTAGAGGCACTGGGATCTCCTATAGAAGAAGATATTTGACCTGAGTCACCTGAAACCCATAGCAGGAAATCACTTGATGGATTAGATCAGAAATCTCTTTCCTCTCAATCCATTACCAATCCATTTCTTTCTATCTTTCATATCCTGTGTATATTTTATTCAAATAAAAATGTATTATTGAATTTCTACTGGATACAAGGCTCTCTGCACATAAATGGCAGTACAAAGGCATTGTAGGAGGATTATTCTCATTCTGATGTGGATTAGACTAGATGACCTCTAAAATACTTTCTAATTGAGATTTTGGGAAATGATGCTTCTATTATTACCTGTCTCTCAAATTTATTGTGAGAAACAATTGCCACATACTAGTAAATGTGATTATGTATGTATTATGTTGATGATGTATAATGTACTGAGATGATTAAAAAGCAAGACTTGGTCCCCATCCTAAACTTGCTTTTGTTTTAATAGGCAGAATAAGTCATGGATACCAAGCAAAGTAAAGAGCAGATTGGAAAGGTGGCTAAGAGGTAGATAGGAGTAAAGAAATCAAAGTTCATTGTGCCTAACTACCAACCTCATGCACATGGAGAGTAGAATCTTGTTGGGATGGAGAGAGAATTCTGGGGAAGTGATTAAGAGAAGGGGGGGAAGAGAAGCAGGTTATGTTTGGAGAATGTATAATTTTTTTTTTGCTTTGTACTGCTTTATTTGTTTTTAATTTTTTTAAAATATAGAATAAAACAAGCATTTCCATCATATAGTGCAACAAAAAAGATGATTTCACATGAAACTGCAAATCTACTATGCACAACTTGCTATTCCTTTCAAATATACATAAAAATTACTACATAAATTTCTTCCCCCTCTTTTTTTTCTTCCTTTCCACCAACTTTAGAGATGGCTACCATTAGACACAAATGGGTGTGTATCTTTTGTGAAATTACTCTATATTTATTCTATTTATCAGTTCTTTTTCTAGAGTAGATATCTTTCTTTATATGTCCTTTATAGTTAATTTGGATATTTATAACAGCCAAAATAACTCATTTATTTTCTTCTTGTGGACCATTCCATCCTCATGATCCTAAATTTCATAGTCTCTGTGTGGTCTCCCAGAAATTAACCAAGGGGATTAGTTGACCTACCAGGCTGTACCTTTGTGGGTCTATTAGGGGTGGTAGAATTCAGACACATGAGCTTTCTGATGAATTCAAGGAGAGAACCTTGAGACTGGGGATAGAAGGAAGTTAGGAAAAGCAAACCTCCTTTCAGCACCCCACCCCCATACCTCTGCATTAGGGGAAAGGCATGTGTTCCATGGTGCTTGGCGAGAAGCAGGCTTATAGTTACTCCTGGCTGTACAGAATTACAGATAAACCCTCCATCTCTGTAGATCTGACAAGCAGCTTAAGAAAACCAGTCATTTGATGCACCCAGCCTGACATCCAATGATAACTCAGTAGCACTGCCAAAAAAAGCAATGAAGATAAAGAAGAAAAACCCCTGAGAGGAGAGTGCATCCAGCATCTCTCAGTCATCACAGCTGATTTTTCTCACTGCTGAATACATGGATTGTTCACATTCTTTACTCGACCCAGGTGAGCACAGGTGCACTCAGGTAGAGGCTCCATCCTTTCCCTTCACCTGCAGCACCAAGGAGCCTCATGGACAGGGCATCAGACAGACCTGCTATTGTAGTCCTGCATGCAGTGACATATCAAATGCATCTTAAGAAGGAATTGGGGCCTGGGGTTCCTTGGCCTCCTAAGCTTGGAGTGATGGTGAGGAAAATGAAGAACCTTAAGAAGATCTGTTTTTCTTACAAAGGAACAAATGTTGGTACAACTATGTCTAGTAATTTTTTGGGGGTAATTTTTCTGAGGCAGTCTAATGCTGAGGGGAAACCATTGTAGTTCCAGTTTAAAAAGAAAAGAACATAAATTTTGGCTTCCACAGTGCTTAACCTCCAGAACTATTTAACATATTGAGCTTCTTCTGGGGTATCTGTCAAGAAGGATTAACATTCAGTTGATGGATCTGGGCTCAGGCTTAAGTGAACTGGTAATATCTAACCCTACTGACCAGAAATCTGGCTTTGTGTCTCTTGTTGACCCCTGCTGGCTCCCTTGAATCAGTGGCAAAGCAACCTAATCAGACTTGTATAGGGCACAGGTAAGCAGCTTTCCCATTTGCCAGGTGTGCCCACTCTATGAGCCTGGCCCAACCACAACAGCAACATCTGCCCACCATCTGCCCTTCCTCTCTGTGCGGTTGCCAAAATAAAATGCCTATTATATTCTTAGTTACAACTTCATTATTTCCTGACCTTACTTCATGTATGTGTTCCTGTTTCATTTTTGAATATTAAAATAGGCTAACAAGGACTGAGAAGTGTAGGATTAAGAGATAATCTATCTAGTTCAGTTCCTTACAGATGAGGAAATTTAATCCCAGAAAAGGAAAGTGATTTTGCTCACGGTGACCTAAGTAGTACTCAGCAAGGATTTAAGCCCAGGTCCCATGGTATAAGGAAAAAAAATAATACTCATTGGAGATACATATATATATATATATATATATACATATATATATATATGTGTGTGTGTGTGTGTATATATACATATATAGGCATATATGTATGTATGTATCTAGATAGATAGATACATATATACATACATACACACACAAAAACACACACATCCCATGGTATAAGAAAAAAATTGGTAACAATTGGAGATAAATATATAAATATACACATATGTCAACCAGTATGACTCAGGAAGAAGTGAGTTTTTACTCACTTGATGTCTTCAAGAAAAGATTTGATGGTTTCTTATGTGGGGGATGGGGTGGGAAAAGGATGATGTTAATGAAGGAGATCCTTGTTCAGGTGAGGGTTTGATTCAATGGTTTCCAAGGTCTCTTCTAAAATTGGTGGTTTTGCGTTATGGGGAAAAAGACCCTTAATGGATATTCTTACATGATGCTAATGGAACAAATACTGAAAAAGGTGTTAAACATTCCTGAGGTCCAAACCAGATGACAATGTAATTGAGAAATAGCTAACAAAATAAGTAAAAACATAACAGAACATAGATATTGTGTTTTTCTAAGTCAAGGTGTAGCCCATGCTGGGATGTTTCACTATGGTTTAGTGTCCCCTGGTTGCTCTTTGAATATACACTACTATTCTAATGGATGGATGGCCAGGGCAGGAAGACCTGGATACAAGTCCTGACCCAACACATAATATGAGATCCTGTGCAAGTTCTTTAACCTTTAGTGTTTAAAGTAACTATTAATTCATTAGTGTTAAACTCAAATATAAACTGATCTCTGTGGCCACAAATTGACTTTAAAAACTACAAATTGGTGATATCGATGTTGTATTAAGGGCAGTTATTGTCTTAGAGGAGAAAATATTGGGCCTGAAATTAGGAAGACTCATTTTCCTGAGTTCAAATCTGACCTCATACACATACTAGCTATATGACCCTGGGCAAATAGATATTCCCTGTTTGCCTCAGTTACTTCAACTGTAAATGAAATGGCAAGAGAAGTGGCAAACTACTCCAGTATCCTTGCCAAGAAAAATCTCAACTGGGGTCCCAGATAGTTCCCAGAGACATGACTGAATAACAACAACATATTGTATTATATTTAAATTTTTTATCAGAAATTTCCCAATGATATTTTAATCAGGACCAGGTATAAATGAAAAGTTTGTGGGAGACTTGTGACCCACTGACCCCAAGATTAATACTTTTGCATAAATGGCAGCTAAGTTAGAGATGTTCATCATTGGAGGGAGCCTCCACTGAGACTGCTATTCCTTTCATCCTTCTGAAGCCTGGACCATCCCAACAGCCTAGCCTGTTGATTGACCTCCCTGATCTCTCATCCACTCAAGTGCTTAATTATCTATTATGCAGATCTGATTACTTATCTCCTTGCTCAATTAGCTAAAGTGGCTTGCTATCACTTCCAATATCAAATACAAATCCTCTGGCATTCAAAGCTCTTTAACTCAATTTAACTCAACCCCTTCTTACTTGTTCAATCTTCTGATACTTCTCTCTTCTCCACAACTTCTATGATGCAAAAGTATAAACCTCTTTGCTGCTCCTCCAACAAAATACTCCATGTTAAGATTCAGGGAATTTTCACTGGCTATTCCTTATTCCTAGATCTCTCTCCTTCCTCATTTCCCTCCAATTCTTTCAAGTCTCTCACCTTCTGAAACAAGCCTTTCCCAGTCCTCCTTAGTCTTAGAGCCTTCCTTCTGTAACCACTTCCAATTTGTCTTATATTTATCTTGTTTGTACATAGTTATTTGCATGTTGTCTCTCCCATTAGAATGTGAGCTCCTTGCAAGCTTGGATGGTTTTGTGCCTTCTTTGTATCATTAGTGTTTAGCACACTGACTTTGAGTTCCCATGCCAATGAAATTACAATTCATGGCTAACAACAACAACAACAATAACAACAAAAACCATGATGATGATGATGTCCTCAATGCTATGTACAACCGCCAAATCCAGACCCCATTCCTCTGAACTTCATAGTTAATTTTTAACTGTGGTTTCTAAGTCAATATAGATAGTGTCTGTAGCCTATTTATATATTCCTTTTTAATATTTACATAGCTTCTTTCCTTCAAAGAATTGAAAAAACTGAAGCTTAAGCTCAGAAGTTTAATTTTATATCTAGCACTGACACTGACAGGGGAAGCTGGAAAGAGCATAGCAACTATGAAAACACAAGGTGGAGTGAAAAAGGCATCTATAAAAAGGGATGAAAGAATAGTCTCCAATAATGATTGCATAGAATGTAATTCAAATTATAGGTTACTAAAGTTTGGAGAGTCCATTTCCTAATGCTTGTTATAAGTCCATTTAGAAATAGGAGGAAAATTCTTCTCTTGGTCTCTTCAATGATTTCTATCAACTAGATCAATGCTAAGTATAAGACTAGGATTCTAAGTATTAGTATCCCGGGGGAATAAATATATGTATGGATTGCCAACAGACCAAACTATTAGAACATAATGATGTGGCTGATTTAGAACTATAAGGGACCTCAGAGAGCATTGAATCTAATATTCACATTTTGTAGATGAGAAAAGTGAAGTTCATATGTATTAAATGATTTGCTCAGGGTCACTTAGACTCAATAAATATCTAAGGAGGAATTTGAACTCAGATCTTTCTCATCCATAGCTATACTTTCTTCAAAACCCCCAAAGTATTTATTTTGTCTGATTCTCATTTGTCACTTAGCAAAGAGTGACCTATATTGTAATTATTGGAGGTGATGTTTTATCTTCAAAAAATTATGGAATACTAGAAAGCAAGACCCATTTCTTATCTTTCTGTTCTCCCATCTCCAGTGCCAAGTACATAGAAAACATTCATAAAAACTCAATAAAATGATATATTGATTAAAAATGGAACAAAATACAGGTGGTATTCAGGTCCGGGGACTGCAAGCTTGCCACAAATTAAGAAGGTCATAGATGAGGCAAAATAATAATGATAAGAGCAATCTTATCTAGTATATCTAGTAAAAATGATAACAACTCTGTTATTTGGCTATTTGGGTTGAATAAGGTATTTAGTTTTTGTTAGATGAAATAAGTAAGTTAATCTTTCTGGTATTACTTTTTAAATTTATTCATTCATTCATTTGTAATGAGAATTTGGAGTCTGAATGTAATTACTGCAAGTGAACAAGTTGCTTTCAGGATAGCAGTGATAGAATTTAGGCAAGGGCCTTGGAGTGGCTGGACTATGAATAGTCAAATTCATGATTCTGTAACTAGTTCAAGTTGTCTAACCACATAATGAATGAGATGTTCCTTGGTTGGCTGTAGAGAAATTTCCAATTTCTTATCTGGCTTGAACCATCAATCTCTTGTCTCAAATCTTTCCTTTCTTCTGCCCTCCCTTTGTCCACAATGTCGAGTCAGTGACCAATTAGTGAGAATAATGGAAAGATAGTCTGTGGTACTTTCTCCTCTGTGTTGTCATGCACCATGAAAATGAGCCTCAGTTTTCAGCTTTAGCATTTGTTCTTTTATTTTTTAGCTGAAGGTATTGGGGCCTCCATGAATAAATGAGTTTCAAAATATCCAGTGGATGTCTTAGCATTCTGGCATTCCAGAGGACAAAAGGTACCTAGACATTTCAGAATTTGGAATCCAGAATCAGCAAATCGCAAGAGCTTCAAGGAGAAAAGAGTGACTGCAGGGACAAATTCTGTGACCACAACCCAATAGTAGTTGGAAGCAAAGGACACTTTGGACATGAACTTGGTGGAACCAATGCTGTGTTAGATGTGAGCCAAAATGTATCAACTCTCCCTAGAAATGGAAGTGGTGTAAAGGGAAATATGTCCCCAAAATAGTGGGCTAAATATTTGTACTTCATTCTTACAATATCTTTGAAGTTAAATATCCATTTGTAAAAGTACCCAGTATCAATAGATACTGGGACATTAGTTACTGAAATTTAAGGATGGGAATTAGGGGAAAATATGGCTGATGGAGGCTCTAACTGATGACAGTAGTGAAGAAAAAAATCCTATAAAAACCTCAGAGTATCCTAGATCTTCAGATAAAGCAATATGGCTCAGACAGAGTGAGTCAGAGCATACTTTTTTCTACAGATAATGTATATGGGGTACTTATTATATATAATATTTAAAACATCAAGGTGCTACAAAGCAGAATTACATAAATCACATTAGATGACCTTAAAGATGCATCTCAGCTCTAAAATTTTAAGCTTCCATGATCCAGGACATCTAGATCTATTTTATGATTTAGATGATGAGAGAACACATAGATATATCCAAAATTAACTAACAGTACTCTCTATAATACTGTCTTTGGTTATTTTGATGGAATGAGATGTTGAGTTAGCTTTTGTTAGACAAAGTAAATTAATTAATCTTTCAAGCTCATATACCTACTCTTTATCCAGTGTAATGGCTAATGGACCGATTGGAAGTCTCCCAGCTGGGAAGTCATAAAAAATGACCTCTGCATGTGTGTATGAGGATGGGAAGTGGGTATTTAGAAGAGAGGGTCAGGAAGGGACACATTCTCAGAAAAAAAGGGGGAGGGAAGAGGACATCCCCTAGTGCCTGTATATATTTTTGCTCTCTTTCTGCCTAGCTGGAATTAAACAGTATGCACAACAATCAAATTTAGAATTCCCAATTTTTATATAGCCAGATGCCACAGTGGATAGGGCTTTGGGCCTGGAATCAGGGATATATAAGTTCAAATCTAGATTCAGGCACTTATTTGCTGTGTGACCCTGGGCAAGTCAATTTATAATTTCCTCATATTCCTCAATTTGACCATAAGAATCATAATAGCACCTACCATACAAGGTTTTTCTGAAGATCAAATGAAATAATAATTCTATAGCACTTAGCACAGTTCCTGGCACATGTTGTTGTTTAGTTGTTTCAGCCATGTCCAACTCTTAATAGCCATATTTATGATTTTCCGAGCAAAACTACTGGAGGGATTTGCCATTTATTTCTCTAGGTCATTTTAAAAATAAAGAAACTGAGGCAAACAGGGTTAAATAACTTATCCAGGATCTTGCAGTTAATAAATGTGTGATTTTGGATGCCAGGTCAGTTGATCTTATTACACAAAATCTCAGAGGTGAATAGACCATGATAGAGATCCTGTTGCATTCTGTACCTTTTCCCTTCTCCCTGCCTAAGTAAATAAACCAATGAATGAGCAAATGAATAAATAAATATAAGAATGAATTAACAAATAAGCAAATAAATGTCTTTTTTTAAATCATGGCAATTTTGGTTTTATTTCCTTATTTGAGAGGATAACTACATTAATGGGATAGAAAATCTTGTAGACTTTAGTAACTCAAAAGATCATAAAACCTCTATCATCTTCATTTTAAATACACAAGAATAAATGGAGAGTCTAGTGACCAAGCCCTGTTTGCCAAACTCTGCATGTTATCATTATGGATAAGGGAGAGTTGTAGGTCAAAAGATATAGTATAGTTTTCTGGCTTTGAAACTTCTTAGATGACTGGATACAAAGAGAAAGTCATTAATAGATCTATGTCAACTTAAAAGAAGGTCTCTATTGAAGTAGCCCAAAATCCTATGGCTAACCTGATCATTTAATATTTCTGTCAATGACTTTTAAAAAGGTATAGAAAGCATTATTGTCAAAATTCCAAGTGATTAAAAGTGTGGAAAATTGCCAACATGTTGAATAACAAAATCAGTATCTTCAGTAAATAGGCTGAAATTTAATAGGAGTGAGAGCAAACATAATATCTTTGATATAAGTTTTTTAAAAAGTCAATTTCATCCAGTTCAGTCTAGAGAAGATACAGCTAGTCAATATGAGAATGTTATAAATATTGAATAAAATATCTGGGGGAAGGGAAGTTAGGGGGCTGAAACTTCATAAAAAAGCCAACAATATATATGTTGTCAAAACAGTTGATGTCATCCTAGTTTATATTGAGAGGTCTATAGTGTCCAAAACACAAAGGAGGCAGTAGTTGCATTGTACTTTCCTCTGGTCATATCACATCTAGAGTCTTGTGCTTAGATCTAGGTGATATATTTTATGAAGATTATAGAGGAGTTGTAGGGTATTCAGCAATGACAATGAGAATGGTCAGAGATATATAGGTCACAAAATATGAGGATTAGTCAAGGAAATGGTGAAGGTTTAGCCTGGAAAAAGGACAAATTAAGGGCGATAAGTTAGTTACTTTATTTTTTTATTTTTTTTTAATAAAGCTTTTTATTTGCAAAACATATGAGTGACCTTTCAACGTTGACCTTTGCAAAAAAAAAAC
>JAJPUD010010001.1:0-37572 GCA_023553655.1 Myrmecobius fasciatus
AGAATAACAATTTGATTTTCCTCTTTCCTTTTTCTTATCAAATTAACTAAAGGCTTATCTATTTTGTTGGGGTTTTTTGTAGAACCAACTCAGTTTTATTTATTAATTCAATAGTTTTCTTATTTTCAATTTTATTAATTTCCCCTTTTATTTTTAGAATTTCCAATTTGGTATTTAATTGAGGGTTTTTAATTTGTTCTTTCTCTAGTTTTTTTTTTTTAATAATAAGCCCAATTCGTTGATCTTTTCTTTCTCTATTTTATGCAAGTAAGCATCTAGAGATATAAAATTGCCCCTTATAACCGCTTTGGCCATATCCCACAAATTTTGGTATGTTGTCTCATTATTGTCATTCTCCTGGATGAAATTATTGATTGTGTCTATGATTTGCTCTTTCACCCATTCATTCTTCAGCATTAGATTATTTAATTTCCAATTAACTTTTGGTTTATTTTCTCCTGGCCTTTTATTGCATGTGATTTTTATTGCACCATGGTCTGAAAAAGGTGCATTTACTATTTCTGCCTTTCTGCATTTGATTTTGAGGTTTTTATGCCCTAACACATGGTCAATTTTTGTATAGGTTCCATGGACTGTTGAGAAAAAAGTAAACTCCCTACTGTCTCCATTCAACTTTCTCCATGGATCTATCATACCTAAGTTTTCTAACAATTGGTTTATCTCCCTAGTTTCTTTCTTGTTTATTTTGTAGTTTGATTTATCTAATTCTGAGAGAGGAAGGTTGAGATCCCCCACTAGTATAGTTTGGCTGTCTATTTCTTCTTGCATCTCTCCTAATTTCTCCCCTAGGAATTTGGATGCTATTGCACTTGGTGCATATATATTTAGTATTGATATTGCTACATTATCTATGGTAACCTTTAATAAAATATAGCTTCCTTCCTTATCCCTATCTATCTTGGCTTTTACTTGATCTGAGATAAGGATTGCTACCCCTGCTTTTTTTTTTATTCACCTGAAGCATAATAGGTTCTGCTCCAGCCTTTTACCTTCATCCTATATGTGTCACTATGTTTTAGATGTGTTTCTTGTAGACAACATATTGTGGGATTCTGGTTTTTAATCCAGTCTGCTATCTGTTTCCGCTTTGTGGGAGAATTCATCCCATTCACATTCACAGTTAAAATAACTAATTCTTTATTTCCTGCCATCTTATTTACGCAAGTTATGTTTTCCCCTTTCTTTTCCCCTTTCTCCCTTCCCCCCTCGTCAGTAATTTGCTTTTGATGACCTCCTGTCCCAAACAATCCACCACCCTTTAGATCCCCTCCCCCTTTTTTAATTCCTTTTCCCTGATTCTTCTATTTTCCCTTCTAATACTTTATCCCTTTCTTTTTCCTCCTTTCCCTCCCACTTCCCTCTAGCAACAGACAAGTTTCTATGTGAAATCAAGTGTCTGATATACACTTTTAGAACCCAACATGATGAGAGTAAGATTTACACAATGCTTATCTCCCTCCCCTCTTTCTCTCAATTATATTAGGTTTTCTTTGCCTCTTCAAGAGATTTTACCTTGTTTTTAACTCCTTTTTTTAGATCTTATTTTACCACTTTTTCCCTCTTTTCCCCAGTATGACAACCTTTCCCCCTCTAATTCTCTTTTTCATATTATCAAAGTAATATCGAGTTAATTATACCCCCACACTTTAAGTATCCCCATAGTAGAAAAAAAAGTTCTCAACAGTCCTTTCCTTTTTACCTTTTTATGCTTCTCTTGAGTTCTGTGTTTGGATGTCAAATTTTTTGTTCAGATCTGGTCTTTTCATTAAAAATAGGTGAAATTCACCTATATCATTGAATGAACATCTTCTTCCCTGGAGGATCATGCTCATTCTAGCTGGATAGGTTATTCTTGGCTGTAATCCAAGTTCCTTTGCATTTCCGAATATCTGGTTCCAGGCCCTTTCGATCCTTCAATGTGGAGCCTGACAAATCATGTGTGTTTGAATTGTTTCTTTCTAGCTGCTAGCAGAATCTTTTCCTTGGTGCGATAGTCCTGAAATTTAGCCATGATATTCCTTGTGGTTTTAATTTTGGGGTCTCTTTCAGGAGGTGATCGGTGAATTCTTTCAATGGTGATTTTGCCTTCTGATTCTACAATCTCAGAGCAGGTTTCTTTCAGGATTTCCTAGAAGATAGTGTTTAGATTCTTTTTTTCATCATGGATTTCAGGAAGTCCAATAATCCTTAGATTGTCTCTCCTAGATCTATTTTCCAAGTCAGTTGTTTTTCCTAGGAGATACTTCATATTTTCTTCTAATTTTTAATTTTTTTTGTTTTTGTTTGACTGATTCTTGAAGTCTTATTTAGTCATTCACTTGCATTTGTTCAATTCTTATTTTTAAAGTGTTGTTTTCTTCAGTTACCTTTTTAAGCTCTTTTTGTAACTGGCCAATTGAATTTTTTTGTTCATTACACTCTTTTTTTACTTAACTAATTTTAATTTTCAATAAATTGTTGTCTTTTTCATCTCTTTTGCAGGGCATCATATCCTTCTTGCAAGATATTGTATCCTTCTTGCACTGATTTCAATTTATTTTCCCATTTGTCCTCCAGCTCTCTTATGAGGTTCTTTATGCAATCTTCCAGAAAGGCCTTTTGGAAAGGGGAGCAGTGATGGTGCTTAATAACTTCCTTTGGAGTTTTGTCTAAAGGAACCTCAGGATCTTGGGTCATCTCTTCTTTCTCTTGATAAAAGCTGTCTATGGTGAGAGCTCTCTTTTGCTTCTTCATTTTTTTTAGACACTGTGGATGTCTCTTTAAGGCTTGGAAAAAACGGTGGCTGAAGATCTTTGCCTTGGGGCAATTTATCGAATTAACTTAAGGTGCTGGGCCGGTGGGGACTAGGACTAAGTCTGAATTCCTCCTTAAACAAGGCAAGTGTGCCAAAACACCTGTCCACAATCAGGGCAGAGTGTCCTGAGTGCCTCAGATAAACTCCAGGTGTTTGGAGTTTGGAGTGTAGATTTTCTGCCACAGTGAGCTGAGCTGAGTCCCACCCTCACTTCTGGCCTACACCAGAGTCCACTGTTTATCCCTCTGTCCGAGTTAAACAAACCTCTCATGAAGTTCTTCAGAGATATCAGCAAGCAGTGTCCAGATATTTCTGGATTCGTTGACTTGAAGATCAGTTCAGAGGCTTATTTTATTGTTGGTTTGAGAGAAGATTGGAGGAGGACGCAGAGAGTCTTTTTCACTCCACCATCTTGTCTCTGCCACCCGGAAGTCCCCCATGCATATGTTTTGCAAATAAGATGCTTTAATAAAAAAAAAGAGGGAAATGACAAACCACTCTAGCATCTTTGCCAAGAAAAACCCTAAAAATGGAGTCATAAAGATTTGGAGATGATTGAAATAACTAAGCAACAAGAAAAGTGGTTTGATTAATAGATCTAAAATATAATATCACAAAGAAATTATTTTGTAATTGGCTAAAATAATCAGAAACTTTTTGGAGACTATAAATAATAATACAATAAAGCAATTCAGAATTCTCAGGATCAGTTAGACTGGTGTTCATATCCAGAGATTAAGGCTCCTAGCATTGTCCTTGAGAGAAATTATCTTTCCCTCTGTTCCTCTGTTTTCCCTTCCCCCCTCTCACTCACTCTTTCTTATCCTTCTCCTCCTCCTCCTTCTCTCTCTCCTCTTTCTCAGGTGATGATCTTATAAACTTCAAAATTAAGAACACCAGTAGTTCTTATCAGCTGTTGGAGTTTATAAGAATATCATCAGATAACAATAGTTCATTTCTATGATAGTATCAGGAACTAATACTACACAGGACAAACCAGATAACTCCAGTCTTTTTCAAGGGCTTTGAATCTCTTAGACCAGAGATAAAAGAATAAATAGGTAGATAGATAGATAGATAGATAGATAGATAGATAGATAGATAGATAGATAGAGATGGTAGAAAGAAAGGGAAATTCCATGAATTTTACACAAAAGAAGAAACATCTAGTATTCAGGAAATATGATGTTTTCCGTTGTTTTGTCCCCATTCTGCCCAGGAAATGTGTCTAAGGAGGTATATGTATGGGAATGCATACAGCCTCAGTTTGTGAGTGTTCATTTAATAACTGTAGTTAATATATGATTCCATAAATGTTTTTTTCAAACAGTTAATTAAGCCTGGCTGAAAATAAATTGGTAGCTCATTGATAGACATTCATAAATGATAGTATTAGAAACTCAGCTCAATAGAGTTACTTTGTACAACTCTGAGGAAAGTAGTAGTCAGCTACCTTCTGGACATTTGACCTGCCATTGTGAATACAAGTTACAAAAGTGGCTCCAAAAGAGCTGCTAAATTTATTTTCTAAGCTAATGACAACCTGCCCCTAACCTAATTATTCAAGTGTATTTTGTACTACCTTTTAATTTTTTATTTTATTTTATTATTTTTTTTTTTTTGCTTTTTGCTGAGGCAATTGAGGTTAAGTGACTTGCCCAGGGAGGGAATGCTAAGTGTCTGAGATCAGATTTGAACTCAGGTCCTCCTGACTTCAGGGCTAGTGCTCTATCTACTATGCCACCTAGCTGCCCCTAAATTTTTTTTATAAAGATTAGGCAATGTATTAGTCCCTGTGTTTATATTGCTCTTCTTGCCTTTTTGCCTTTGTTAATGCTTATTAAAGTGCCTGGAATACACTCTTATCCAATTTGTATCCAATAATGCCTGCTTTCTTAAACTCCAATATAGATTCTACCTCTTTTTCAAGGAAATTTTTCTGATAATCCTTTCCCTCAGATAAAATTGACCTTTTCCCATTCAAATATCTCATGGCATATTGCTTTAGTATATGCCTTTCTTTTTTCTTTTGGTCTAATGAAGGATCATTAAACTGTATGATTCATTTAAAAGTAGAACCCATGATCATTTTATCTATCTTTAAAATTTTATATCTAGCACTTAATGGATTGCTGTAGACATAGTAGGTGTTTAATGGGTGTTTATTGAATTGAATTTAATTGTTTGAAAATATTTTTGAGGAATTAAAAGGACCATAAAATTCACTAATCTGTCAGTCCATAATGTTCACTTTCTTCATTTACACAGGAAATTAAGATTAACTTTATTAAATTGCATATAAAATTTATTAAAGTTCCACATCACATTTGTTATTTACTGAGTGAAAGCAGTATTTCCTAATTGAGGTAAAACAAATTTTCTAATCATCTCAAATTATGTGACTAATGAATGCATCTATACCTTTCAAATACATTTTCTTTTCTAATCTATTATTTAATGTAAAATAATGTCTTGCCTAATTATTACTTTATAATTTTGATGGTCTAATGTATGAATTGGAGCCAACTAGATAGCTTAGTGGATAGAGTGCCAGGCCTGAACTCCAGAAAAACTGAGTTCAAATCTAGCCTCTGAAACTTACCAGCTGTGTGACCCTGGACAACTCACTTTACCTCTGTTTATTTTAATTCACTGGAGAAGGAAATGGCAAATCACTCCAGTATTTTTGCCAAGAAAATCTCATGAATAATATGGTTCATGGGATCATGTCAGACATGAATGAATAGCAAAAATAGCAATATAAGAACAGCCAAAAGGGAGCACATTACTGGAAACACACACATACACACACACACACACACACACACAGGTGTGTGTGTGTGTGCATATATATGTATATATATTCTTATAAACATATTAATCTAATGTATTTTTATTTCTTTAGAATATTAAAATGTTAGAACAGAATGAAGACCAAAGGTAATTTATAAAATTTTTCATATTTATGTAGCTTTATATAATTATAACCTTCACTGAAGTCTTGTCTCAATAACCTATCTTAAAATGAAAGTCTATTGTTGCTGTTCAGTCATGTCCAACTCTTTGTGACCTCATGAATCATAGTACATCAATGCTGTCCATGAAATTTTCTTGGCAAAGATACTGGAATACTTTTCCCATTTCCTTCTTCAGGGAATTAAGGCAAACAATAGTTAAATGATTTACCCAGATTCATACAGCAGGTGTTTAAAGCCAGATTTGAACTCAGTTTTTCCAGACTCCAACATTATCTCCATTGAGCCATTTAGCTGCCTCAGGTTGGAAATTACCTAGGATTTTCATTTCTATGCAAGAAGAGCACAGCCACCTTCTGGACTTTTGACCTGCCATTGTGAATACAAGTTACAAAAGTGGCTCCAAAACAGCTCTTGGTATGTACAAGCTTTTGCCTTGTATGCAAAACTAAACTATGTACTAATGTTCCTGAACCAGCAGACATAAGCTGAGAGAGACCAATCAAAGGAAAGTTAGGTATTAGGTGATAAATGTTTTCAATATTCGTGGCTTATTCAATTCCAGAAACATTTATTACATACTTATTATATTCAAAGGACTTAGAAAACTCATCTAAGACATAGCAAGAATAATTAACACAGCATTTATGGAGGATTAAGAGCTGCAAAGTAATAGTAAAAGGTATAAACATGCATTACAAACCCTGGGATCATTAAAGTAAGTATAAATTCTGAACCATTTCTGAATATGTCCCATTCCCCTAGTAGTATATAAATTCTGTGAACAGAGAGCATATATTACTCAAATTGTGTTCTTCTCCTCGATCTGAACATAGTGGGTTATGTGTAATGAGAAAATAAAAAATCTTGAATTTGATCAAAAATCACTTTATTTTATTTTTACAACAGCTTTATCATATACGCTTTTACAGATGAGGAAAATAAAGTTTAAAGAAGTTAATTGATTTTGCCAAAATCATAAATACCATTAAATGTTATAATAGATAAATAAGTGAATTTTATAGTAGGACATAAACTCTAAATAAAAGTTTTCAGACTTGCTAAACTGCTTCTCTAGATTGTGAGCAAATTTGCATGTAATTTCATTGCTTATAAATTTTCCTGTATAATTAAAGCATGATTAAAAGTTTAAAAAGTGAAGAAACAGAAAGCTTTTGATTCTTTATAAAAGATTATTTACAAAATCCCTTTTTAGAAATTTTTGGAAACTATGAATCTGACAATAAATGTCCTTAATATTGTATACCTCATTTAGAAATGAGAAGAAAGTTGGGAATGATCCAATCTAATAAACATTTATTTAGTACCTGCTGTGTACCAGGCAATTCACTGAATCTGGACATATTTATGTGCATTATTTTGGGGGATAGTCACCGTGCTGTAGTAGATAGTGTCAAAAATTTTATTTAAGTCTCTTCCTTGACATATATTTATTGCCAGACCCTGAGAAATTCATTTAATGTTTTAATACCTCAGAGAACTTTCTAAGACTACATGTTATTTAGAAAGTAGGAAACATTTTTGTTTTCAGGTGTAAGAGATGTTATTCACAATAATGGGTAGTTCAAGCCATGGCTACTTTGAAGCCAGGACTAGAGGCAGGATGCAGTCAGTTATAAGAAGCCAGAAGTCCAAGGACTTTAGACTAAGTTGGGATTTGAACTTGAAAATGCATCTTTGATTTTATTAATCTATGAAATTAATGAGAACAGATATAAACTGTGAACTTAATCTTCTTCCCCTCCCCAGAGAAGGAGGAGGGAAAGGGGAAGAGGAATATTATGCCTCCCACATGTTAGGGCATATTTTTAAATTAGTGATTATACTTTCTGAACTAATATCAATTAAGGCACATTTTTGATAGGCATTAATACAAAGTTGGGCAATATAATAGTGCTATCTGAAAAAAAGCATCCATAGATTAAACAACATTTTGTTGCTTAGTATTCCATATGATATATATTCAAAATAGCCTACATTAAAAATCCCATAGGATTAATAAAATAATATCTGTGAAACATTTGAAGTCATTTTGAGGAAAGACAAAAGAGCAAAAAGAAATTATTTGGATGCCATGTCATATTACAAAAGCATAAAAAGCTTCTAATGAAAGTATATGTAGCCGTATGTTGTATAATTAAAACATAAAAATGAAAGATGTGAAACATTTTTTCCAGGTTAGCAAACAACTCATTTTTCTTTTAAATAAATTTCTTTGAGTATCCTTAGCTTGGAAACTCCTGACAGTAGTGTTGAATTAATATATGCTTATAAAAGCTATAAAATAATAGTTTCACCCACTTACACTGATTAATGTAATTTGATTTTAATTGGACATTCCTTTCTCTCCTATGTTATGAGGATCCCAAATATAATAAGAATCAGATAGTTAAACTGGAGATTGAAAAAGATGAAACAAAGTCATTGATGAAAATTAGGAAGAGGTGAAGAATAAAATGACAGCATGCCATGGAGTGTTTAGTTCTATGTTGAAGAAACTATGTTTTTAAGCCAATTCATTATACTGAAAACAAATGTGGTCATAGGACACTTGTATAATGTTAGTGGGAAAATAATAAATGAGGTGTTTAACAATCAATTCCAATATGCTAAAAGTTTTACTGATTTTGTAACATTCAGGTGTTTTCCCAATAATCATCTCCCACCCACTGAAGCAAACATAAAACTCTATTGTAGCAAAGATAAAAGTCAAACAAAATCAATTCAATAAGCTGATCATTTATAAAAACATGTATGAGCTTACGATTTCATCCTTTCACCTCTCTTCCATGAGGGCATAAGTAAATTTCCTCATTATATTTTAGAAGCAAGATTGGTCATGTGTTTGTTATGTTTGCATTTATATCATTGAATTTCCCCTTTTATTTTTAGAATTTCCAATTTGGTATTTAATTGAGGGTTTTTAATTTGTTCTTTCTCTAGTTTTTTTTTAATAACAAGCCCAATTCATTGATCTTTTCTTTCTCTATTTTATGCAAGTAAGCATCTAGAGATATAAAATTGCCCCTTATAACCACTTTGGCCATATCCCACAAATTTTGGTATGTTGTCTCATTATTGTCATTCTGTTGGATGAAATTATTGATTGTGTCTATGATTTGCTCTTTCACCCATTCATTCTTCAGGATTAGATTATTTAATTTCCAATTAGCTTTTGGTTTATTTTCTCCTGGCCTTATATTGCATGTAATTGTTATTACATCATGATCTGAAAAAGATGCATTTACTATTTCTGCCTTTCTGCATTCGATTTTGAAGTTTTTATGCCCTAATACATGGTAAATTTTTGTATAAGTTCCATGCACTGCTGAGAAAAAAGTAAACTCCCTACTGTCTCCATTCAATTTTCTCCATAGATCTATCATATCTAACTTTTCTAGCAATTGGTTTACCTCCCTAGTTTCTTTCTTATTTATTTTGTGGTTTGATTTATCTAATTCTGAGAGAGCAAGGTTGAGATCCCCCACTAGTATTGTTTGGCTGTCTATTTCTTCTTCCATCTCTCTCAATTTCTCCCCTAGGAGTGTGGATGCTATTGCACTTGGTGCATATATATTTAGTAGTGATATTACTACATTATCTAAGGTACCCTTTAACAAAATATAGTTTCCTTTCTTATCTCTTTTGATTAGATCTATATTGGCTTTTACTTGATCTGAGATAAGGATTGCTACCCCTGCTTTTCTGTGTTCACCTGAAGTATAATAGGTTTTGCTCCAGCCTTTTACCTTCATCCTATATGTGTCACTATGTTTTAAATGTGTTTCTTGTAGACAACATATTGTGGGATTCTGGTTTTTAATCCAGTCTGATATCCACTTCCACTTTATGGGAGAGTTCATCCCATTCACATTCACAGTTAAAATAACTAATTCTTTATTTCTTGCCATCTTATTTACCCAAGTTATGTTTTCCCCTTTCTCCCTTCCCCCTCCTCAGTATTTTGCTTTTGATGACCCCCTCCCCCAAACAATCCTCCACCCTTTAGATACCCTCCCCCTTCTTTACTCCTTTTCCCTGATTCTTCTATTTTCCCTTCTAATACTTTATCCCTTTCTTTTTCCTCCTTTCCCTCTCACTTCCCTCTAGCAACAGACAAGTTTCTATGTGAAATCGAGTGTCTGATATACATTTTTAGAACCCAACCTGATGAGAGTAAGATTTAGACAACACTCATCTCCCTCCCCTCTTTCTCTCAATTATGTTAGGTTTTCTTTGCCTCTTTAAGAGATTTTACCTTGTTTTTAACTCCTGTTTTTTAGATCTTATTGTACCACTTTTTCTCTCTTTTCCCCAGTATGACAACCTTTCCCCCTCTAGTTCTCTTTTTCATATTATCAAAGTAATATCGAGTTAATTATACCCCCACACTTTAAGTATCCCCATAGTAGAAATAAAGTTCTCAACAGTCCTTTCCTTTTTACCTTTTTATGCTTCTCTTGAGTTCTGTGTTTGGATATCAAATTTTTTGTCCAGATCTGGTCTTTTCATTAAAAATAGGTGAAATTCACCTATATCATTGAATGACCATCTTCTTCCCTGGAAGATAATGCTCATTCTAGCTGGATAGTTTATTCTTGGTTGTAATCCAAGTTCCTTTGCCCTTCGGAATATCTGGTTCCAGGCCCTTTCGATCCTTCAATGTGGAGGCTGACAGATGGTGTGTGATTCTAATTATAGATACTTGGTATTTGAATTGTTTCTTTCTAGATGCCAGCAAAATTTTTCCTTGGTGGGATAGTCCTGACATTTAGCCACGATATTCCTTGGGGTTGTAATTTTGGGGTCTCTTTCAGGAGGTGATTGGTGAATTCTTTCAATGGTGATTTTGCCTTCTGATTCTACAACCTCGGGGCAGTTTTCTTTCAGGATTTCCTGGAAGATCGTGTTTAGATTCTTTTTTTCATCATGACTTTCAGGAAGTCCAATAATCCTTAGACTGTCTTTCCTAGATCTATTTTCCAAGTCAGTTGTTTTTCCTAGGATATATTTCATATTTTCTTCTAATTTTTCTTTTTTTTTTGTTTTTGTTTGACTGATTCTTGAAGTCTTATTGAGTCATTCACTTGCATTTGTTCAATTCTTATTTTTAGTGTTGTTTTCTTCAGTTACCTTTTTAAGCTCCTTTTGTAACTGGCCAATTGAATTTTTTGTTCATTGCACTCTTTTTCCACTTCATTAATTTTATTTTTCAATAAATTGTTCTCTTTTTCATATCTCTTTTGCAGGGCATCATATCTTTCTTGCACTGATTTCAGTTTATGTTCCCATTTATCCTCCAGCTCTCTTTTGAGACTCTTTATGCAATCTTCCAGAAAGGCCTTTTGAAAAGGGGACCAGTGATGGTCCTTGCTGACTTCCTCTTGAGTTTTGTCTGAATGAAACTAAGGATCTGGGGGTCTGCCCTTCTTTCTCTCAATAGAAACTATCTATGGTGAGAGCTCTCTTTTGCTTCTTCATTTTTTTTAGATAGCGTAGATGTCTCTTTAAGGCTCAGAAAAAATGGTGGCTGAAGATCTTTGCCCTGGGGCAATTCATCGAATTAACTTAAGGTGCTGGGCCGGTGGGGGCTAGGACTAAGTCCGAATTACTCCTTAAACAAGGCAAGTCTTCCAGAACACCTGTCCCCAATCAGGGTAGAGTGTCCCGAGTGCCTCAGATAAACTCCAGGTGTTTGGAGTTTGGAGTTTGGAGTTTCTGCCACAATGAGCTGAGTCCCACCCTCACTTCTGGCCTGTACGGAGTCCACCGTTTATCCCTCTGTCTGAGTTAAACAGACCTAATATAAAGTTCTTCAGAGGTAACTGGAAGCAGTGTCAAAATATTTCTGGATTCATTGACTTGAAGATCAGTTCAGAGGCTTATTTTATTGTTGATTTGAGAGAAGATCGGAGGAGGACTCAGAGAGTCACGTTTTCACTCCTCCTTCTTGGCTCTGCCTCCTGTATCATTGAAAATAACATGTATCTAAATATTTTGTTGCTGCTTTAGATCACTGACCTGGTGTTGGAACAAATCTCAATGGCTACCTTGTTTAAATCCTTCATTTTTACAGATGACATAACTGAGAATTACAGAGGTCATATGACTTTTCTAAGTATCATATAGGTATGAAGATTCAGAGATAAAATTTGAATGTATCTTTTATCTTTTCCCATTTCACCATTTCTCCATTTCTCAGAATGGTAAAATTTAGAATTTTATATTAAAAAATATTTTAACAGTGTGACATTTATTTTTCCAAGAGAGATAGAGAAAATGAAATATTCTCATTAGAAAAATCACTATTGACTGGTATAAAATAATTCTAAATAATAGAAGTCAAAAAAACAAACAAACAAAAAAGACTGGAGAGAACAGAAATTAAAAAGAAAAAGAAAACCAGTATGCTATACCATGATTATGCATTTATATGTATAAATCATTTTATGACATACTCAATTTTTACATTCATTGGAACTAATATATTTTAAATATCTTTCTGGGCAAATTTATATTAGCAGAACTTTAAAGTCTGGGTGGAATTTTAGTCATATGATAATTTGAAAAATATAACTCAAAGGTAGCTTCCAAATTGTTCCTGACATTCTTTAGTCATGTTAATGCTTGTTGAAGGGGTTTTCTTTTGTGTCTAAACAATATGAATTATACTTTTCATATTTAATTTTAAAATAAAATATATTAGCTTATTAGTATCTCACAGAATGTTACACTGATTCTCCCTTAATCCTGATTAATATTTTTGTATGTTCTATAGGTTTAGGAGATTGTAAATTCTTTTGCTCCCTTGAAAGGATTCTAAACACCCTTCCTAAAAGCTAAAGAACCATTGTAATACAATTTAATTTGGCAATTACAAAGAAACAAAATTAAACTCAATATAAAAATATCCTAAAACTATTCAGTTGTGAAATTAATCAACACAACAAACATTTATTAAGAACCTACTATGTTCCAGGCATGGTGCTAAGTACTGAGAATACAGATACAGAAAAGAAATAGTTTCTACCCCAAAAAAGATTATAATCTAATGGGATAAGACAACACACATAAGAAAGCTGAAAAGAATAAAGGAGGAAAGGTTTTTATATCTATAGCGTGGTGGAGAAGACAAAGAAATCCACAATGATTACAATCAGACAAGTCAAAGATTTTCAAATTGAATGTAGTCAGGTGGGAAATGAGGAGATGTCTCTCTTCTCTGCCCTCTTTAAATGAAGGTTGAGTTCATAGTTCCAGCCTCTAATCAGATGGATAGAGGATACAGATAGGGTTACAATTTTGGAAGAGATTCTTCATTGGATGAGTGCAAAGAAATGTCAGATGATCATTAATGTTGTAGTACATCTGACTTTTATCAGATATCACTTGAAGTAGATAGTCAATGATGTCCCACAGATGCCCTTTCAAAGCCTGTAGGTCTGTATAATTTGGAGTTGTTGTTGAATCATTCTTAGAAAATATTTAGAATTTCAATTCTAAATACTTATCCAATTCTAAGTACTTAGAATTTAAATATATGAAATATGTATTATTCTATGGTCCATTAAATACAGTATCACTTCATTTTAATTACTTAGAGATTTAATCAAAAAGTAATTTCCAATTTTCCATATAAATATTGCTGTTGATATTTAAGACAGTTAAAACCTTGAAACATGACTCAATCCTTCCAGCCACCTTTTGATAATTTTCTAAACACATACTGTATATTATCTTCACTTGATAATTCCCCGTACCATATATGGAAAATTGAATGATAGGCATATTATCATTTTAATGTTTAGTGTGACAGATGTTTTAAGTATTCAAAAATTAAGTTTAAAGGGTTAATTTGGATTTTGTTAAAAATTCATTTAGAGATTATATTAAGAATGTAAAAAATTTCAAAATTCATCCAAATTTTGATTAATGAACTAGAAGTGGATACAAGTGTATTTAAAGAATAATCTCCATTGTTTTGCAGCATATGTGGTGATAAATGATGGCTGAAAGTTATAAATGGCCAAAGTCAAGGAAAGGTATTTAATCAATTTCAAAAACCATTTAGTGTGAACGCTTTGTATTTCTATGAAATCAGATGTGATCAAGGACAAGACAGAGTACTTCTATGCTTTTTCCCACCACCATTTGATACATTTTTGGTTGTCATCCCACTGAAAGAATATTTAAGAAATGATAAGTAATAAGAATATCCTAGGTTTCTTTTTCTTCTTATTTTAAGAGGAAATGGACATTATTGATATGACACCAATATTCTTTTTTTAATATTTTTGTGGTAATTTTAGATTTGTTTTGTGAGTCATTAATTTCTCACTTGAATAGTTATCTTGATAGCTGAAAATCAAAGAACAACATCAAAAATATCTAAGAGGAGAAAAAAGAGATAGATTTTCACATAGAATGAAGTCATTCTGTGAATGAATGAATGGATGAATGGGTGAAGGAATGAAGAATTCATTAGGTGATAATTGAGTGTCAAGTCTTATGTTCAGAGCCAGGAATATAGATGAAATGGGATTAGGGTCCATATATAAAAATTTGCTTAGGTCATGTAAACTCTTCATTTGGAGAATGCTATGTTTTGAGGAGGTTGTGATTTCTAGGGAATGTCTTTGGAGAGACTTTGCAGCATCTGCATATATAACTCTTTCCACAGTATTAATTATTTGGTGAAATGAAGCCCCTGAAATATGCTTTGAAGACTTTAAAAAAGTCCTTCAGATATTTCCTTCTTGTCCCATCTTATTTTTACTTTATTGGTCACTTATGACATTTGATCATATGGTCTTTTATTTGTTCTTTTTCTTTCCTAGACAAAGAAAATTGAGCTTCATGATCCAGCAGGTTTGAAAAATTATGCTGAGGAAACTCTGGTATCTAGCATTCCAGAACATGGATTTTAGTATAGATGTATTGAAGAAGTCTAGGCGTATTTAGTTATCTGGAAACAATGAATAGGAAAAACAGGGTTTGAATTTTAGGAGCCAACTTCTGAACCCATGTCTACAAAAGTTGAAATAAGGATTCATCTACAAACAATACCATCTTTGCGTTAAGAATCTGGGATAAATATTATATAGAAGGTGATTGGTATTTTTTACCTTTCTGCATTTTTGAAGTGAATGTTCCTGTGTAAAAACTAAATGATATTGTTAAGTGGTTGAAGAGACTAGGTATTCTAGTCATTTGATCCCTTGACAATGGGGGAGTGGAGTGGTGGTGGTGGTGGAAAGCTGGAGCTGATGGACATAAAGAGAAGAAAAACACCACAATCCCTCTGGGAAATCTAGAACCCTGAAGGAGAGATATAGTATCCTGGCACTTAGAGAATAGGGACACAGAATAGGTTACATAAATATTCAATTTAAAAAAGAGGAAGAAGGAGAGAATATATTTCAATAAAAGACAACACACATATAAGAGTGGTGCCAAGAAAGAGATTTTTATCTGAAAAACTAGAAAGGGAAGTTGAAGAAAGTGGTATCTGAATGTAAGCAGATGGTGAAATGGTTTGAATGTGTAAATGGTTGGGATGCTACACTGAAGGTGGGATGAAAGCATTTATATAGCACTTACTATAGCATAAGAATTGGGCGAAGCACTTTATAAATATCTTATTTAACTCTCACAACAACCATGTGAGGGATATTTTTTTTTATTGTCCCCATTTTACAGCTGTTTCATTTAGCTGCCTTAATCTGAAGCATGGCCTGGTATCTAGAATCAGCCAGTGGAAATGTCAGCTAAATGGACTAGTTTATACCACATGTAGTCACCAATAAATTTTATCAGGTTCTATGGAGAAAGTTCCAAAGACAAATGGATTAACTTTCTCTAGGGTCTGGAGGCATGGGTTCTGGAAGTTATAGGTATGAAGAGCCAGCTATGCTGGATATAGAAGGTGCTAGTTCAGTTGAGTAGAAGTCAATAAGAGCAGGCAAATAATGACATGGTCTTAGTCAGCAAGTAGATGGTAGGATCAAGTATTTATAATCAGCCAGTAGTTATCAAGGATTAAGCAGGTTAGACTGTACCCACTTAGACAACAGCTCACACATTTCACTAGTAGCCATAAAATGCCAAAAAAAGACTTGAAGAAGGCCCACCACATATTGGGTTAATCCCCAAAAGAAATCCTTGGTAGCACATCCATGGTCAAACATTTCCCAGGACAGATAGGTATTTGTGAAAGGATTACATACAGAAATATCAGAGTATTTACTTATTAGTCAAATCAAAGTTAAAAACAATAATATTTATAAGAATAGTGCTTTATATTTCTATGTATGCAATCACATATTGGTCCTTACTATAACCTAAGTAATTAGATTGGATAAGCATTAAATCTTTTACACACTCCAATGTTACAAAGCTAATTAGTTCCAGATATGAGATTTCAATCCATCAATAATGAATCAATAAGCATTTAAATCATATTTTATGTGAGAGGCATTGTGGTAAGCACTAGAGAAGTGAATTTGAACCTGAGTATCTTAAATGTCATTTAGTGGAATGAATCTAGAATCCAGCTCAGTTAATGTTAAGTGAACTTATCTTCATTTAATGATATTTAGCAGCAACTTAGCAAGCAAAGTAAATTATAAAATAATTAAAAGAAGTCTTGGTGGAAGTACAAAATAGCTCTAACTTGTACATTTCTCTAGCTAATAAAAATAACAAAAGAAGAGGTCACTGGGTGAAAAAAAAAAATCAGTTTGATAACAACCATGGGCTTTCTTGCTTAAAGCTGGGTAATTTATGATAGTTTTATAATATGGTGTACAGCTTAATACACAAAGGATTCAAATTCACAGCTTCTATCAATAGTAGTTTTCTCACATTTCACATATTGAAACTCTAATTTTGTTTTCATATTATCAAGATCCATAATGTGTTTCCAATTTAGTTAGGTATCTAAATTGACCACAAAATATCAACTGTGTACTCAGTGGAATTAAGTTACTACACCTGGCTGGTTACTGCATGCATATCAATGAAAGATCAGCAGTTTTCTAAATCCGACATGCTCAGAATAGCAAAATGTTCATCTTCCTAAGAGTGCATTCTACTAGATAGTTTAGCATCAGAAAGCAGTCATTATGATTTACTAAATACTTAACATTGTTATTTGTAGGAGGAAAGTAATGGTTTTATAGGAGACATATGAATCATTCTCCCCTCCCTTTCACAACTGACACACACAGACAAACAAATGAGGTACAATGATGCTCTATATTTTCAACTCTCTCTAAATACGCAACTAACTCCAAGCAAGTCTTCCCTGAGCCCCATTGATTTGGTGAATATAATGATTCTGATTTGCCCTCTAAAGTCCAAGGACCATGCCAACTTTTTGGCAATGGGATAGTTTATGCACCAAAAATTATCTTTGAATTAAAATTTCATGTATTAAGTATTAGATTACACATTTGGTTAGCAAGTAAATTCTTAGTACTTAGTGCAGAACATAAGTTTTCTTAACTTTATTTTTATCTTGTAATGGAGATATATTCTTTAGGGGTGTTTGTGTGTGTGTGTGTGTATGTGTGTGTTTGTGTGTGTAGAGGAGGATGTACATTGTAATGGGACCATAAGTTTAGAGAAAAAATGAACCTAAAAGGCCATTTAGTATAACTTTCTAGTTTTATAGTTTAAGAGACTGAGGTTCAGAATAATTAATGACTTGTTTATTGTCACACCAGAAATAAGTTGAAAAGCTAGGATTTTAATTTAGGTTCTCTGACTCTAAATTCAATATTCTTTCTAAAGTACCAAATATAAAATGTTAATAAACTGGCATTTACTATATAATGTTTTTTTTTAATTTGCAAAATTCTTAATATGCTATCTCATTTTGTGCTTATAATAATATAGTGAGGGGAGTGCTACTAATATTAAACCCATTCTTCTGATGAGGAAATTGAACACAAAATAAAATAAGAGATTTGCCCATGGTCATGAAGCTACTATTTGAGTTGTGATTAAAATTCTGGCCATACTGACTCTAGATTCATCATTCCATATCCTAGGTCTATTATTTTTGTCTCAGAGAAGCAAAATATCTTATGTCTGATCCTTTGAGATTCTCCATGCAAGTCACAATTTTAATCTTTAGTATCACCTGTCAAAACCTATAGTTGTGCCAAAGACAACTAGAGGCAGCATGGTGCCACTTAGTTATTTAAATATAGAACTGTGGGAACTTTATCTAATGAGTCTGGCTGATGTTTGATCCATCACTAAGCCAAATTATATGGTTACCAGCAGTGAGCAAATAACCCCATTTTTCAAGTCTTTCTAGAAGTTATCTATTTCCAAATTATGAACTTCTCTCTGTGTATCTCTCGCTCTCTCTCTCTCCATACACACACACACACACACACACATATATACATACACATATGTGTATGTGCATATGTATCTCTATATAAGATATGTGTATAAAATGATGAAATTAATTATACTTTGATCTAGTAGCTATTTTTGAAATGTATAAAAGTTAAAATATTTTAAAGTGTGACAATGACTTTCCATATAAAGGCTGTATTAGCATATAAACATAACTATTAAAATTGGCTCATGAAAAGGAAAAATGGTGAAGGTCAATATTTAAATATAATTATTGCTTTATATATAACTTCATCTCTGAAGAGAAAGAAAGAAGGAAGAAAGGAAGAAGGGAAGGAGGGAAGGAAAAAAGGGAAGGAAGGAAGGAAGGAAGGAAGGAAGGAAGGAAGGAAGGAAGGAAGGAAGGAAGGAAGGAAGAAGAGATGGGAGAACCACAGAGCACTGTATTTCAAAAGTCTCAGTGCAGTTTTAAGCTTCAATAAATAAGAACTTGAACTGTTACATTTTTACTCTGGGTGGAAATGGCAGGACATCTAATGGTACTTGTTTAGTGAAGATGCATTCCAATATGCTATAGAAAGAATAAAGCATTGCAGGAAGATTGCCAGAGTGTTTCATAATGGGTTGGGAGCAGTTACACATAGGTACACTCATGCCAATTGAGAGTCCAGGAACAAAAAAGTCAAGAGGAAGAATGTCGGGTTAGAGGAAAGGAAATGGAAGAAAGCAGCATGAGAGGAAGATGGATAAAGTAATTATGATAAGCCCTTAATAATCAGGTGTACAGTATTGGTTGTGGGGGTTAAAATTTGCTTAGGCTTCTGAAAAACTTAACTTAGTTACTAGCTGGGACTGAAAGAGAAAAGGAGTTAAGGTAAGGTGAAGATGTAGAAAGTGGTGGCATTCATAATCATAGAGCAGAGAGCTGAATGGGGATTTTAAGACCCCGCAGTCCAACATGGTAATTTTATAAATGAGAAAATTGATGCCTAGAGATGTGAGTTGATTTTTTTGTGGTTGATAATGAAAAGATCACAGATTTGAATTCAGCTCTGACTCAAAAGGCAGTGACTTTTCTATGACAGAAATTAGATCATGAGGGAAAAGAGAAGATAATAATGATATCATAATTTTCTTTAAAAGAAAATAAGATCCCTGACAGTTGAAGTTTGTTTTTTTTTTTTTTCCTTTGCTTCCCCAGAGCCTAGCTTGGTACCTAGGATGTAACAGTTCCTTAATAAATATTAATTGATCACAAGATAACTACTGGAATTTCTATTGTTTTGCATTGCATACATCATTTAATTTGAACAAAACAAAAACTTATAAGTTGTGTGCTATAGATATTGTTGAACCAAAATTATACATGAGAAAATTGAGATTGATTGCAGTTAAATAATATAAATATGATCATATTGCGATTGAATGTCAGAATTTGAACCCAAGTTCTTTCAACTTCAAACATAACATTCTTTGCAGTATAGTTACTTATATCCATGTTATAGAGTATGATAATTTGAAAATTTATTATTGGATGAAGTCAGTTTTATATCTAGTCTAACCTGTTCTATATGCCTTAACATGTCTATTAATGGTGTTGAATTGATTATAGTTATATATACACACACATATGCATGTAAGCACACACACATATATACACATACACACACATACACAATTCCAATTACCCTACAAGGCTAATTTTACATTATTCTTTGTTTTGGCAATTTGTATCACATTAATTCAACCAACTGGTCTTGGGAGATCACTAGCAATGACACAATGTAATAACAGAAAAATCTGGATTCAGATCCTACCTATGAAATTCACTACCCATGTGACATAGAGTAAATTATTTTATCTTCTGCTTCTATTTCCAAATATATACAATACTCATATGAAATGCAAAACATAAATGTTTTGCCTAGATGTCTTTTGAAGTCATTTCCAATTCTGGAATGATGATTCTATGTTCACTAAGGCATTTTTATTTATATCCCACTCTTTCTGAACCATTTCTTATTTTAGCAAAGATTCTATAATGCTTTTCTATTTCCTTCTTCAATTCATTTTGCAGATGAGGAAATGAAAGCAAACAAAATTAAATGACTTACTCAGGATCATACAGCTGATAAATTTATAAAGCCAGATTTGAACTCAGAAGGATGTCTTCCTAACTCCAGAACCAGAACTGTGCCATCTAGTCACTTCCCTATGATACAATTCAAATAGACCTTGTTTTGCAAGCCACAATATGTTTTATATACATTTGGAATCAAATACCTTACTATTGTGATTGTTTGAAATAAGTGAGAAAATGGAGAGGGGATAAAAGGCAAGGATGTTTGCTCAGGAAATAAATTTTCACAAGTAAAAAATGAAGTTAGACATGCCACAGGATATAGTGGATAGAGATCCATGAAGAATTTAAATCTTCCCTTTGACACATACTGACTACATGTGTGTGGGGTAATAATAAATCTCAGTATTCTCAACAACTCTATAAGTCTCAAAGTATGCACCCACCTGCATTTATAGAGTTTCTTAGATGAAAATTTTCTAGCTGATAGAATCAGAATACCGCTTTTATATAGGGTTACTGACTTTTATATAGGGTTTTAAGTATGAAACACTTTTTACAAATAACATCTTATTTTATACTCACAAAAACCCTGGAATGTTTTATTATTATCCCCATTTCATGGGTGAGCAACTGAGGCATGCAGTGGTTAAGGACTTGTCTGGGTCATAAAGATAAAAAGTGTAATGTTTGAATTAGGATTTTCTTGATACCAGACCCAATAATCCATCCACTATATCACCTATCTACTTTCCTGAGGTCGATCAATTTGTCATTTCAATGTATTTGTACATCCTTGTATAAAGTATAAAATTTTCTATCTTTCATTGATCCTCAGTGCTTATTTTTTTTCATGTTCTTCCTCTTCTCAATGAGAGACTATCATTTTTAGACAAATATCCCAATATTTAATGATCATTGATCACATCAATCAATCCAGTGACAAAGAATATAGTGTAATAGTAGTCATCTCTAGGGTGAGGGGAAGGAATTAAAAAAAAAAAACATAAAAAAGAAAATTGTATTTTAAGTATTATATGTTTAAAAGGAAAAGTTAATAATTTTGTAATTTCCTATGCAATCATATTTTTTAAAAATTCTACTATATTATGGGAATGCTTGTTTTATTTCATAAATTGAAAATAAAATAAAAATAAAAACACACTGTCCATCTATGCCTACCATTTATGTGTGATACGGTAAACTATATTACATTCCTCTAATTTACTTATAGTATCACTCTTTATATCCAGATCATGAACCCATTTAGATCTTATCTTGTTATGTGGTGTTAGATGTGGGTCAAGCCCTAATTTCTTCCACACAAGTTTCCAGTTTTCCCAGCAGTTTTTCTCTAATAGTGAATACTTATCCCAAAAGCTGGGGTCTTTGGGTTTATCAAAGACTAAATTGCTATAGTTATTGCCTAGTTTGTCTTGTGATTCTATCCTATTCCATTGATCGACTACTCTATTTCTTAGCCGGTACCAAATGGTTTTGATGACCGCTGCTTTGTAATATAGTTTTAGATCTGGTACAGCAAGTCCACCATCGCCAGCCTTTTTTTTTCATTAATCCCCTTGAAATTGTTGACCTTTTGTTTTTCCAAATGAACTTTGCTACTATTTTTTCTAGATCTGTAAGATAATTTCTTGGGATTTTGATTGGTATGGCACTGAATAACTAAATTAGTTTGGGTAATATTGTCATTTTTATTATGTTTGCTCGGCCTACCCATGAGCATTTTAAGGTTTTCCAATTGACTAGGTCTGATTTTATTTGTGTGGAAAGTGTTTTGTAGTTTAGTTCATATAGTTCCTGACTATCCCTTGGTTAACCATTATTTCTTATAGCAAAGAAAATTCTATTACAATCATATGTCACAAGTTGTTCAGCCATTCCCCCACTGATGGGCATCCTCCACCCAACTTTCCAATTCTTTGCCAACCCAAAAAAAGCTCCTAAAAACGGTTCTCTGCAGATAAGTTTTTTTTTTTTTTTTTTTTAATCATCTCTTTGGGATATAGATTTAGTAGCAATATCGCTGGATCAAAGGACATATGCAGGTTCATGTTTCTTGGGGGATAGTTCCAAATTAGTCTCCATAATAAGTAGTTAGATCATTTTACAACTCTAGCAACAGTGCATTAGTGTCCTGTTTTCACCACATCCTGAACACTTATCATTTTCCTTTTCAGAAAAATGAACATTTTTGCTCTAATTAACTAAAACAGATATAGTAGAGCAGAAAAAATCCTGGCTCAGTAACTTCTTAGTTATGTAACCCTAGAAAAATAAATTCCCTTCCTTTTTTTTTCTTCTTTTTTAATTAAATTTATTTAGTATTTTATTTTTCCCAAGTTACATGTAAAAAGTTTACATGTTTTTAAAATGTTGAGTTCTAAATCTCTTCCTTCCTTCCTCTCCTTTCCCTATTCAGAAAACAACCAGTTCAATTTAGATTACAAATGTATAGTCACACAAAACGTTTCCGTAATAGTTATGTTGTGAAAGAAAACATGGACAAAAAAAAAATAAAATTCAAAAAAATAAAGATTTTTTAAAGTATGCCTTCTATGTATTCATACTTGATTAATTCTTCCTATAGAGATGGAGAGCATTTTTTATTATAACTCCTTGAGAATTGTCTTGGATAATTCTATTGCTGAGAATCATTGTGTATCTACATGCTAAAGTAAAGAGGAATGCTGAATCATTAAATTTGTGTTTGGAATTTTAGATCATTCTCAATTATTTTATTATTTTAGGAAATGTTTATGTTCATATTTTGAAGAAAAATTGAATTATTAGATTAATCTTACACCCAAATATTTGATAAAGAAAATACATTGTCTACTTCTACCATAAATTTAAATAATAAGTAAAAATTCAATCAAACTAGATAATTAAAGGGAGAGCCAGGAGGTCCCGTGGATATACTAATGGGCTTGGAATCAGGAAGACTAGCCTCAGACATTTATTAGCTGTGTGACCCTAAGCAAGTCCACTTAAGCTTTTTACCTCTGTTTCTCATCTATAAAATAAACTGAAGAAAACATTGACAAACCACTTTAATATCTTTGCCAAGAAAACTCCAAACAGGATCATGAAAAGTTGGATTTCATGGAAAGGACTGAACAACAACAACAAAGCTAAATAATAATAATGGTGTTGATGATAAACTATATATAGTTTATTAACACTAAATGTTTTTTGGTACAAAATTTATATCTTCAAACAATTATTTGATAAGCACCAGGTTTGGGAGAAAATATGAAACCATTCCAATATCTTTTCCAAGAAAATTCCAAATGAGATCAAAAAGAATTGGACAGGATGGAAAAAAACAGCAATATGCATTTGGGTGATAAAGTCAAAAGAATAAATGAATAACAAAAAATCTCACTTTCACTTAATTCTACTAGCAAATGATCTACTGCAATCCAAAAAATGTTCATTAAGCTCTTCTATGTAAAGCAATTGTGCTAGTACTTAGAATACAAAGTCCAAAATGAAAAGAAGTTCTTGCCCTAAAGTAGGTTAGATTACTCACAAATAAATATACATTGTATTGACAAGTAGGTATGAGATGAAAATATTATAATCATAGAATTACATAATCTCTATTGGAATGGAGAACAGTGACCATCTAGTTTGACCTTGCTATGAAAGGAATCACTAAAATAACACTTACTAACTAATATTATAGGTTCTTCTTGAATACCTCCAAGAAGCAAGAGCCTCAATGCCTCCCCATCATAACCATCATCAAGGCTTCTTCAACACCACTGTTTCAACTTTGAAATAATCTAATTGTTAGGAAGTTCTTCTTTGTTATTATTTCTCCCCCTGACATTTATCTTTAATTTATTCTTTGTAAATTCTACCCAATGTTTTGGATTTGTTCCTCTGATGTCAAAAATAATAAATCTAAGCAGTCCTCCACATGACATCTTTTCAAATAATTAAAAATACCTACAAGGCCCTGCCCTATTTCACCCCCACTTTGCTCCCAACTCTTTTCCAAACTAACATGGAATCCCCCATTTAAAAAAAAGGAAAAAAAATGTATCTTTCAATTATTTCTGACAGTGGCTTGGGAACTTATCTGTTGTGTTGATTGGAAATTTATCTATTTTCTTTAATATTTGCTATTGTTGGACATATTAAGATGAACCTAAAATTAAATATAAACAGAAACAGAAACACAAATACATATGTGTGTATACTAAGGTATATATGTGCCTATATGTATATATATATAATATGTGTATGTGTACCTATGTGTATACACACACACATACACACACACAGAGGCAACAGAATTGCATCTTTACATTCCATGAGTCAGTTATCTTGTGTTTCTCTTTAATGTATTTGTGTATGTTTTGTGTGTATGTGTGTGTGTGTGTATACGGACATGAACATGCATACAGGCCTAAGTATGATTCAGTGAATAAATCCATAGCCAACAATTCAAGAAGACATGGAAGACCACACAGAATATTCAGTATAAATAAAACATCTGCAAAATAACAGTGACTGTTATCTTGTTTAAGTCTTTTATAAGTGAAGCAAAGGGAGGGGACCAGGAAGAAAAAAAATTCAACAAACAACTGATAAACCTCACTTTTCTGCTCACTGTTTTCTGTTTACTACCTCCTCCTTTCTAGTTTTATTTGTTAATTTGTTCTTCCTGACTTGATCTTTCCTCCTTGTCTTTTTTATGTTGATTTAAAACAAGCTTCCCTGTAGTTCCTTTGGCTAGGAAGTTCTCCTTTAAGAGTCTGCTTCTCTGGCATTTTGTTTTTTCCTTCAGCAGCCTTGTACTTTAGAGTTTAAAGAAGTAACAAATTGCAATAAAATTGAAATATGTTAATATAAAAATGAATAAAAAGGATTTATTTTAGTATTTTAAGAAGATTAAGCAATAGTTAGATAGTCCCTAGGTTTTAACTTGTGCTCGATAAAGTTGCTTTCTCATCTCTATAAAGACACAAGATTATAGCCCTTCTCCAAGGTCAGAATACTCTGCCTCTGCAAGGGAAAAGCATGAAAGAGATTTATTATACAGCAACATACATCTATGCATTTTATCTTGCTGCAGCATAAATATCTAGAAGATTCTTGAAGCAGTGTTTAAGAGGAATTCTAATGAATTATAAAGGATGATAAAATCTAACTTGATCCATAAGTGATAAAGTTGGTTCATTCAACATTTCCTGAAATGAAAGTTGTGAGGTTTTTATTTTTTTTTAATGTTTTGTATTCTTGTGTAGAGTCAGCATACATGTAACACGAGGGATTTACAGGCATATCCACATATGCATGTAATATATGTGTATGTGTGATTATATATACAGGTGATGTATTTGATTGCTTATATATATATAACACCTGTGATTTTATACAGACATATATGTATATATGTTTATATTACTACTATAAAAAACACTAGTTTATAAGTTTATAGTTTATGTTTAGATTATAGTTTAATCTTGTCAAATATTTTATATATGTAAGCACTAAACTCTAACTCAATTATATAAAGGAAATGTATAGGTAACTAAATTATATAACAAAAATTCATAAAACATATTTTAAAAGCAAAAAAGATAATCCAGTAATAAACAAAATCTCAATGTATAGGATTGCCCTTTACCATTATTGATTTATTGCTATTTAAACAATTATACTAATTATTAAATAAAGGTAGTACTTGCTTTCAATTAAATGAAACTCCCTTTCCAATGATATAGAATGATTGCCCTTTACCGTTATTGATTTATTGCTATTTAAACAATTATACTAATTATTAAATAAAGGTAGTACTTGCTTTCAATTAAATGAAACTCCCTTTCCAATGATATAGAATCCATATATTTCTGGACATTTGAAAATGGTTAAAATGAACACCTAAGAAAAAATCAACATAAATAAACAAAAAAATATTGATGTGGTCATCTTTTCAGTTTTATCCTAAGACATCCACAAAGTAAGACTTAATTACAACTTTGATCTTGTGGTGGATAATTTTTTTTTTCTTTTTGAAAGAAATTTGTCTAAAGATTACTCTTCAGTAATGTCTTAAGTAGCTTCTTGCCTTTGACATTTTGTATCCAATATGGAATATTCTATTTTCACACTGAAAAATAATAACAGAAAAGGAATGTGTTCTTTTTAACATATCAAATATGAATAAAGGATCTTAGAGTAATTTATTTGTAAAAGATTTCACATCTTACATGTGTTCTATCAGTGTGACCTTGTGTAAATCACTTTCTCATATAATTCACTTTCTCATTTAGTTTTCATCTATTCTTTCTTAAAATATAGCTTTGAAAAACCAGGATTTGCAAAACTAATTGAAATTCAAATGGAGCTAATTGGCTTGTCTTTAATCACTCTGGCTCCACTGACTAGCCAACAATAGGTCCAAGCTTAAACCTCACTAGCTCATTGTTTGGGTTTTGATGGCTCAAAGTAAGAGTAAGTAACAATTGTTTCTTTTCTGGTCAAAAACACAGAGGGCCTTTTCCTCCCAGATTGATGATTTTTGAGAAAGCAAAGGGATGCAATAGAAACTGTGTTCCTCTGATCTTTAGGTGGGGAGGGGAGTGGACCTGGGTTGGAAAAACTCTAAATCTCAACCCATCCAGACCTTTGGGAGCAGCCCCACCCTCCTATTCCTAGAGGAAACCTACAATTCAATTGGAGATCTGGGACATAATTATACCCATTATTGATTAGTCTCTCTCAATTCATCTGGAGATTGCTCCCTAACCCCGGGCCATAGAAACCTAAATATAATCAAGGTTGTGAAATCCAAACCTTTGCTAATTCCTAATCAGGAAAAGCCCAAGAGGGAATTTTTCAGTGTTAATAAGCCCATTTTTTTTGCCAAAAACTTCACTTGGAAATCCGGACTGCAAATTCTTAAGCAAAAACCCATGACACCAGCCTGGATTCCCCCTTGCTGTTAGGGTATCTTTTACCCCTCAAAACTAAGCCATCTTTTGTTTCAATTTTACCTAAATTTTAATCACTGAATAGGTGTTGCCTCAGACAAACTGAGGCATGGTAAGATCTTAATTTAAAAAGGCCAAGGTCTTCCTCTGAATCCATGTCCATTGTCAGTCATTCTGTCCTATATCTTGCCATTAGATTCAGGAATGACTAGAGGAGAGAGAGAAGTTGATAATTTTGCACAGCTCTGCCTCACTTAAATTCATTTCACTTACATCACCTTCTGGATTGTAATGCTCAGGGAGAAACTGAGGCAGTATCACACATTAGAGATTAGATAATACTTTATTGATGTTAATTGAGAGTTCAGAATCCATAGCTATGGATCAGGACTGCTGGGACTCTTGTCTCAAAGCACACAGTCCATTGAGAGTTTAGACTGACGGACATGCCAGCTGACTGGATCTCAAGTAGGTCCAGCCAATAATAAGTTTGGTCTCAGCATTTTTTATAGACCTCCTTCTGCTCAGACTGAACAAAGAACTCAGAAGGCAGTGGGGGTAGGAGGGGGAAGGGAGAATTGAGTTCCAGGAAGGGATATCAATTCAAGTCTGAGGGTAGGGAGTAAAGGAAGCTTGAGAAGGAACTAGGAAACAGTAAGTTTGAAGCCAAAAGATAAGGGGTACATTGAGGTAGAACATCTGGAGGTTTTACGACTTCATTGGAATGTGAGTCCAGTTATTTCTGAATGTCAGAATGAAGGAGGTTGCTATTTTTGGGCAGAACAATCAAGGGAAACAAACAGAGCAACTGAGGGAAACTGAGACATGAGAACTGTGGCACAAAAGGATAAACAACAAATCACTTAACTTGACTGGCCCTCAGTTTCTTTAAATATTTGATAAAAAGGTTGGAACAGATAAGACTAAGTTTTCTTCCCTGTGATTTTATGATCTAATGATCTTTTATTTGGGAGAATTCCAAGGATGGGAACATACTATATTTATTCTGTATGTCTTGAAGCAAATAATTTCCCAGGAGCTTCCTGAGCCACAAAGGGATTAAATTACTTCTTCACAAAGATTCCAGACTGAAAAGAACTCTGCCACACTGTTTCTAAAGATATCTCTTTGAAGGGATGGAGCAAAGACAATGGAGAGAAGTTAGGAAGTTGCCTGAGCTCTCCCCAGCTTCCATTAGAAGCAATGTTAAATCAAACCTCTAAAAGAATTCTGAAGCTACAAAATAAACAGAAAAAAAAAAATAGAGCAAAATAATTTTCCAGTCCCAGACCCCTTAGAAGGACTTCAGAAAATGTCTATCTAACTTGTGTAAAAGGGAAAGAGGCCAGCACAAGTGGTGTCCAGACAAGCCAGATGGAATCTCTTAGACACAACAAAGATCAGCAACTGAGTTCCCTTGGTATTGGATTACAAGTGCAGTGGCACACCATGGCAGTTGTGAAGTCTTTAGCCCAATTCAGGACAAACTGCCAACCCAAGAACCCAGGGCACAACAAACTTATTAGGCCCAATGTGTGGGACAAAAAGACCCTAACTAAAAATTGACTGCTCAGAGACTTCTCTAGATACAAATAGAAAATTTCTTTATTTCAGTTCTCATAAGAAAGGGGGTGGCCCCTCTCTCAGAGGAGCTGGGGCAAGGGAGGCCAATTTACAGAAGTAGATAACATGATTATATAGTCTAGATTCCTTAAACCCACCTTCCTTAAACCCACCCAAAGCCTCAATTAATCTTTGAAGTCATTGGCCAACTCAATATTTGTCTTCAGTATGCAGGTGGGCCTTTGTGGCACCAGGGTCTTTGTTAAGCAATAAATGTTTCTAATACCTTTATTGGGTATATTATTAATAAAAGGGGTTGATTAAGCAAGAGGGTTAAATATTCCTAAACTACTAACTAAACCATTCATCAAGGTGATCTGGTCTGTTTTCAGAAATTACCTTTTATGAGAAACATTTGAGCAAGAGATCAAAAGGGTTTATCTCAAACATTTCTGCTGGAAGAGCAATCTTGCCCTTCTCCCAGAGCTCAATAATTAAACAAAGCCTGAACTACCCAAGGTTATTATTCTGAGAAGTCCTCAATTCCCCATTTCATTCACCACCACCCAAGCAAAGTGTTTAAGCCATAAATCAGAGAGGCCCCAGAAAAGAAAGCTAGTGACTATATATGCCCTGGCACCTACATTTGGGAAGATATTTCGGACAATATCCCCTGTACCACAGAAATAGAACACTATTTTTTTTTAAATGAACAATAACAAAAAGAACCCTAAGCACAGATATTATGGTTAAAGAAAAGATAAAAACACAAACTCAGAAGAGGATATTAATGTCAAAATGCCTATATGAAAAGAATCAAAGGAGATTATGAATTGGTTTCAAACCCAGAAATTTCTCTTAGAAGAATTCAAAAGGGATTTTGAAATCATATAAGAAAGATAGAAGAAAAATGGTTAAAATATGAGTTACACAAGAAAATTTGGGAAAAAAATCAACAGCTTAGAAAACAAAGCACAAAAAATGAAAAGAAAAGAATTTCTTAAAAATAGAATTGGCCAAATTGAGAAGCAGGAAGGGAAATAAATGAAGAAACAATTACTTTAAAAGTAGAATTGGCCAAATGGAAAAAAAGATGTAAAAGCAAAAAAAAAAAAAAAATTCTTATAAATTAGGATTATACAAATAGTTCATGATTCATCAAGAATCAAAGAGAATCAAATAAATTTTAAAAAAAAGTAGAAAATATATAATACCTCACTGGAAAAAGAACTGAACTGGCAAATAGATCCAGGAGAGATAATTCAAGAATTATTTGATTACCTGAAATCATATATCATCTGATATGTAATAATTTGGTTTCCTTATTACCTACCCTAATTCCTTTAATTTTTTTTCTTCTTTTATTGCTAACATTAATATATATATATATATATATTTTTAAAGTTTTTTTCAAAATACATGCACATATAATTTTCAACATTCACCACTGCAAAACATTGTTTCAAAAATTTTTCCCTTTTCTAGAAGACAATAATCCAATATATGTTAAATATGTGCAATTCTTCTGTACATATTTCCATAATTATCCTGCTGAACAAGAAAAATCAGATAGAAAAAAATGAGAAAAACAAAACAAAAACCAAATAAGTATCAACAAAAAGAATGAACATACTATGTTGTGCTGTTGCCATGTACAATGTCCTTCTGGTTCTACTCACTTCACTTAGCATCAATTAATGTAAGTCTTTCCAGACTTCTCTGAAATCATCCTGTTGATCATTTCGTATAGAATAACAGTGTTCCATAATGTTTATATACCATAACTCATATAAGTTTATATAGTCTAAGTTATTCAGCTATTCTCCAACTGAGGGGATCCATTCAGTTTCCAGGTTCTTGCAACTACAAAAAAGGGCTGCCACAAACATTTTTGCACATGGGAGTCCCTTTCCCTCCGTTGTGATCCCTTTTGGGATACACTGCTGGACAATTTGATACTCTTTTGGGCATACTTCCAAATTGATCTCCAGAATGGTTGAATCAGTTCACAACTCTACCACTAGGGTATTAGTGTCCCAGTTTTTCCACATCCATTCCAACATTCATATACGTGTGTGTATATATACATGTATATATATATACATATGCATGCATATGTATATATATATATTTATATATATAGCTCTGTAAGAAATGATCAGCAGGATGACTTCAGAAACGCCTAGAGAGACTTACATGAAGTGATGCTAAGCAAAGTGAGCAGAACCAGGAGATCATTGTACAACAAGATTATGACTGAGTGTGGATCACAACAACAGTTATTTTCACTTTTTTGTTGTTGTTTGCACATTGTTTACTTTCCCATTTATTTTTTTCGTTTTGATGTGATTTTTATTATGCACTATGATAATTGTAGAAATGTGTATAGAAGAATTGCACATGCATTGCATAATACATATATTGGATTGCTTGCTATCCAGGAGAGGGAGTTGGGGGAAGAGAGGGAAAAAATTTTGAACAAAAAGTTTTACAAGGGTGAATGTTAAAAATTATGCATATGTTTTGAAAATAAAAAGCTTTAATAATAATAAAAAAGGGAAAAAGTATGAGTTTATTTTAATACTTCACCATATTCATACAATTATTTATTCTTGCAAAATTCAGTAAGCTAACATTGTGAATTAAAAAACATTGTATAATGACTATAGTATTCACTTCTATCCTAAGCTGACATTCTAAACTAGTAGTTATTTCTTTATTCCAGTGTAAATCTTCTTAAGTATAATCAAAATTTAAAAAAAAAAAAAAGCATAGTTTCAGACATTCTAATTAGGTAGTATTTGTTTGCTTGTTTATTCTAATATTAGAAGGCATAAAAATATGAAAAAAATTGATATTGTAATTATAGATCTTTAAGCTGCTTCTACATGTTGGCCAAACAATTGTTCAGCTCAATTAATTCAGCAGAAGTCAGCCAATATTATTATTGTGTGTATATAACAAACACTAAATTTTATTTTTTCCTTTTTTTCACATTCATGCTTGCAAATTGTAGAGACAACATTAGTATAGTTCTGATAATTATTTACTTTTCTTAGACAAGTCTTGATTAGAATGGAATGATACTGTTTTGCATCAAAAAATTAAAATAATAAACTATTGTTTTAACTAGTTGATTTTTCTTAGTTCACAAGTTTTTCTCTGAATAGATAATCTTATCTTTAAACTGTCCTACATTTCAATTCTTTGTGTGTATATGTGTGTGTATGTGAGCATGTGTGTGTGCCTATAGCTGTCTTTTAAGTCTCTTCAAAAAACCTAAAGAATTATAATTTGAAGTCAACTGACTTCAAAGAAAATTCTATATAAAGAAGAGATATTGTCCATAAAAAGCAAGTCTCTAAGTTGATCATCTTTCAGATTTTATTTCAGTTAATTATCTAAATTATTTATTTATCCAGTTTTCATGAACAAAAACATATGATTTGGACTATTTAAAGCAGAGTTTTATTATTAATTAGTCAGAGGAATAGTAATGGAATTTTACCTTCCAGTAGTTAAACAATTCAGGGCCTGTTACTGTATTGAGGACATATTTTAAAAAATTACTTGATATTATCACAATATACATCTTGAATTTCATTTAACTATTTCTCACTGCATTACTTGTGTTTCTTTTGAACTGGTATCCTGTTGATTAGTTGATTAGTTGATGGAGAATGATATAGCCAGTACCTTCTTGGAAAAGCATGTTTTATCATTCATTTTGCCATCTATATACTTTGAGAAAGGCAAACCTGAAAGTTTTCTTAAAAACCTGGAATTTTATTTATATATACATATGTGTCTATGTGTATATATGTATACATACACATATTTTAGATATACGTGTGCACATGTACATGTGTATATGTATATATACAAAACAGTGCATATGCATGAATATTTTCTAACCGTTTAACAAGAAAATATTACTTTCCAGAAATTTCAGAAATGAATCAAAAGAAGTCCAAATAAAATCAGCTTTTAGGATTGGCATCTTTTGTTCAAGATAGTGTTTTATGAGATATTCTGAAAATTCCTAATTCTAGGTTTTTCATAAAGTGTATGTGCCTTAGCCGTATCTCTTCACTTAAGTTAGAAGAACAAAGGTTCTAACTACATATCTGATTGCTGTAATATATTTCTTTTGCAGTCTAGCTTCTGGGCAAAAAAAATCTCTAGGGAATGACTTACTAACTGCTTAAAAGATAGCTAATATTCTAACCTACAAAAAGTGAGTATTTTATTTTCCCAGTTTGCATGACTGACATGGTAAAAAATGGTATATACACCTTATCTTCTGCAGAATAAATCTAATGATTCTCTTTAAATGAATGTTAAAAATGAAAAAAAGTTCAATAGGAGAGTTAAAGATGGTGCTTATGCAGTGCTTAAACTTACATTACAGAGTTTCTAAAATGATTTGTAGAATTTTCCTTAAATATTTGATTGCTTTTTCAAAAAATGGGCCAACTCTAAAATAAGAGATCATATAAACATGAGAAGAAGGTATGGTTCATGAACATTTTGTGATAGCATCTTGTGAAATAAGGAGTATGTATTCTGTGTGTGACTTTTGAAATTGATCTTCTTAAATTGTTCTCCCTTTGCCTTTTTGGCTTCATTCCTTCCATGTTTCAGAACTGTAATTTTATCAATAGCTTTACAATGGGAAAAATATTAATATCTATATCATAGATTTTCTTAAGTGTTAAATAAAACAATAAATGAAAAAGTGTACATTTCACAACACTGTATAAATTCTATTGTTACATTGTATTAATCCCACTTCGAAGGTAGGGTTTGTTTGTTTGTTTTTTAACCTAAGATTTTATTAATTTTGTGGGTTAGAGGGTTGAGATTCTGTAGCCAAAAATATATCATTTAATTTTAGACAATGTAAGCATATCTGAACTTGGCTAGCTTTGTTCTAGAATAACAGACCATATGGTGCAGTGGAAATAAGGCTAAATGTGGAAATAGAGGACTTGCGAACAAATCTCAACTCTTATTTATAAATGACTAGTGTACTTCTGTGCAAGCCACATAATATTTTCCCATCAATTTCATCCCCACCACCACCATTTCACTCTGCATCTTTAACACCTTTTCAAGTTGCAGGTATCATTGTACAAATTCAATGACTTTTCAAATAATTTTGTGTCATAATCTATATAATTAAGATTTAAAAAAATATTTCTTTATGATAATACACATTAATAACTTTCAATAAACCAGTCATTGGGTCAAGTGTTTTTTTTATCTCATTTGAATTACACAACAATCCTAAGAAATAGGTAGAGGTTAAGTGGCTTGAAGTATGTACACAGCTAGACCAGTTTAAACAATTTGGAAGTTCCCTGGAAATAGGGAATGGAAAAAAATTAGAGCAATTGAATCTATTACCAGTAATTTAAGATTTTGTTGGTTGTTGTTTTTAACTTATGCCAATCAATTACTATAATAGTGAGATAAAATGAAACCTCAAAGCACTTTCATTAGCAAACATTTGATCTTTCAAAATAGTCAGATGTTAAGCAAAATATAAAAAAATCTCTTAAAATCCCTCAGAAATTAAGAAATGACAACAGAAGGCTATAATGAATATTGCCTCAAGTAATCATTAAAAACATCTGAATGGAAAGAAGCCTACAAAGACATTTACATGAGAATCAGCTAAAATCAGATGGTTACTACAAAATTTATGAATGAAAGCAGGACAGCAAATATAAACAACATGAAACAGATCTGCTGGTATTTATATTTTTCCTCATTAAAGATAACAAATCTGCTAAAAAAAAAAGATTTTATCATCTCAGTAACATTGGAATAACAAGGTAAAATTAGCTAACAAGTAGCTAAAATTAGTAAGATTTTCTGTATTGGACCAAACATACTAAAGAAGCCTACGCTTCATGTGATTGGAAAATAAAATAATAGAAATTAATTTACTAAGAATTCAAAGACAACAGGTTATTTTTCTCTATCTTGCCTAGCCCATAAGAGAATACATTTAAGCATGATCCCACTGATGATTAGCTTAGAAGATTTGATTTGCTCTATTTCTAACCTGGACTGCTTCAACCATATTTAATCTGGTCTTCCCTACCACCCTTTTACCATATCAGCAACAGATTTAGTGTTGATAGCTAGGTGTCTTTAACCTTAGTGAAATTCAGAACTCCTGAACTCTATCAATTTACCATGGTCATGTGTCACCATGTGAAGGTCAAAAAAAAGGAAATTTTTTTCATGGAAAAATCATAGTGAAATTTTAAAAAAATGACTTAAAATGGTATATACCTATTATCTCACTTTATTTTACTTTTATCAGAATGAAGATATACACAAACACTCCGCTCATCTATAGAAGGCCCCAGATAATGGGGAACTCTGGGTGAGGTATAAGACCTTTTAGTCCAGTAAGAAAAACTGTCTGGTTTGGCTCCCCATCACCTCTCAGGGCATCTTGGCCTTCCTGGGAAGTTGGAGAAAGTGACAATCTGTGTTGTACTTGAAGCAGAGGTATGCTAACATGGCAAGGAAACATCTGCCCACAACTGCAAGTTGTTTATGTGGTCCTGCATCCTATAGTTATGTAAGTGTATTATGTAAGCCTGAGGATTTTTTGAATAAATATACTCCTTTTTGACTATCCTTGTGAGTTCTCCCTCATCACTCCTCACCCATGATCAGAACTGGAGCTGTTACTGAAGTGGAAAAAATAGCAGAATTTCACAAATGATTTACTATTACGGATTATATTTTCATAGTCATGAAATTGACTATGCAGTGTAAAAAGAAAATTTGCACTGATAAAACAATATGTCATCCAAGCATTCCTATTTGCTAATCATATTGGCTTCATTCAGTGTTAGAACACTACAAAGCATCTTCTCAGTTCAGATTTAGGATCAATCTTGTAGTTTAGAAATATTGGCAAACTTTTGGAAGATTATTTAGTAGAATGTCATGAAAGTTTACACATGGCACAGAGAGTTTCCAAAAAAAAATCTTTCTTCTTCCCTTCCCCAATTCACATTGATATTTGTCAATTTTTGAGCAGTTCATTGAAGTGAAAATTTAACAGTCCAATACATTGCTCAATGATTTACTGATACACTTGATTTCCTATTGGGATATAGTTCCAATGGCTATTCGTTATTCATATTATCACTGTATGATGTTAAAATTTATATATTGAAAATAAAACAAATCAATCAGGAATGTATACAGATATTTTATTTCCTGCTACCAGATATGAAAATTTTACCAAACATATGCATTTTTCAAATATCCAGAAAATTTACAAAATTACCCCTACTTTGTCAATATGTTTTTTTGTAAATGCAGTCATATCTAGTTTCTCATAAGCTGTGTGGCTATAAATATTTTATATATTATGATGATTACTATGCTTATAAATAATTAGTTATACTTTGAAAAGAAATTCTGAAGAATGTGTCATTTATCTGATTCTACCCAGCCATCTTACACATGAAAAAATAAAGGCTAAGAGGGTAAGGAAACTGCTCATGCTCATACAACTATAAAATGTCTGAGTCAGCATAAACCAAAGTCTTATGGATTCCAAGTTCCATATTCTTCCCATTACCTGGATGTCTCGTAAGAGAGATAAGCAGGGCAGTTATGTTCTGATCATGAGAGATAGGCCCTTCAAATAAGACTTTTTGACTACAAGCTGACATTTCTGCCAATTACTCACTGTACTTGTGTAGTTATGATTATTATCCAAGGTTTTTAAGTACTGTATGCATTAATGTTAATCTAAAATCAGCCCTCATTTCATAATATCCTCCAGTTTCTCCATTTTAAGTACTCTGACCTTTTCAGACCATAATTCATTTTATCTGATATTAATTTTTAGAATATGCAGATGCTATACAGGAATTTTAAGATGAGGTTGTTTTGAAATTGAATGATAACAGGATAATTCCAGACAATACCATATATTTAAATCATTGAATTAAACAGCATTTAACTTCATAGTGTTCAGAATTTTCTGGAGTTTGCTAGAAAAATGGAACTATACAGTGAATCTATTTTTATGAGATACTTTTTATTCTTTTTTTTTTAATTTTTATTTGATTTGCATAACATATGTGTGGGTAATTCTTCAACAATAACCCTTACATAGCTTTCCATTACAAATTTTTCCCCCAACTCCCCACCCCTCCCCTAGATGGCAGGATATCCACTACATGTTAATTATGTTAAAATATTGGCAAATCGAATATATGTATACATATTTCCAAACTTATCATTGTTGTGCAAGAAAAATCTTATCTACACAAAAGATATATCAGATAAAGGAAACACAATGTAAGCAAACATCAATCAAGGAGTATGAGAATGTTATGTTGTGGTCCACATTTCGTATCCCTCTCTCTGGGTGTATATGGCTTACTTCAGTGAACAATTGGAGGTGGTTTGAAACATTTCATTGTTGAAGAGAGCCATGTCCATCAGAATTGATCGTCATATAGTACTGTTGTTGCCGTGTATAATGATCTCCTGGTTCTGCTCATTTCACTCAGCATCAGTTCATGCAAGTCTCTCCAGGCCTCTCTGAAATCATCCTGCTGGTCATTTCTTACAGAACAATAATATTCCATAGTATTCATATACCATAATTTATTCAGCCATTCTCCAATTGAAGGGCATCTATTCAATTTCCAGTTTCTAGCCACTACAAAAAGGGCTGCCACAAACATTCTTGCACATGTGGGGCCTTTTCCTTCCTTTATGATTTCT
>JAJPUD010010001.1:47572-65497 GCA_023553655.1 Myrmecobius fasciatus
ATTTTAACTGTGAATGTGAACGGGATGAACTCTCCCATAAAACGGAAGCAGGTAGCAGACTGGATTAAAAGCCACAATCCTACAATATGTTGTTTACAAGAAACACATCTAAAACATAGAGATACATACAGAGTGAAGGTAAAGGGCTGGAGCAGAATCTTCTATGCTTCAGGTGAACAAAGAAAGGCAGGGGTAGCAATCCTTATCTCGGATCAAGTAAAAACAAAAATAGATCTAATTAAAAGAGATAAGGAAGGAAACTACATTTTACTAAAGGGTTCCATAGACAATGAAGCAGTATCAATACTTAACATATATGCACCAAGTGGTATAGCATCCAAATTCCTAGAGGAGAAGTTAAGAGAGATGCAAGGAGAAATAGACAGTAATACTATACTAGTGGGAGATCTCAACCTTGCCCTCTCAGAATTAGATAAATCAAATTCCAAAATAAATAAGAAAGAAGTTAGGGAGGTTAACAAAAGGCTAGAAAAGTTAGGTATGATAGATCTCTGGAGGAAATTGAATGGTGATAGAAGGGAGTATACTTTTTTCTCAGGGGTTCATGGAACTTATACAAAAATTGATCATGTGTTAGGGCATAAAAACCTCAAAATCAATTGCAGAAAAGCAGAAATAGTAAATGCATCCTTCTCAGATCATGATGCAATAAAACTCACATGTACTATAAGGCCAGGAGAAAATAGGCCACAAGTTATTTGGAAATTAAATAATCTAATCCTGAAGAACGAATGGGTGAAAGAGCAAATTATAGACACAATCGAAAACTTCATCCAGGAGAATGACAACAATGAGACAACATACCAAAATTTGTGGGACTCGGCTAAAGCGGTTATAAGGGGTAATTTTATATCTCTAGATGCTTACTTGCGTAAAACAGAGAAGGAGAAGATTAATGAACTGGGCTTACAATTAAAAGAGCTAGAAAAAGACCAAATTACAAACCCTCAATTAAATACCAAATTGGAAATTCTGAAAATTAAAGGGGAGATCAATAAAATTGAAAATAAGAAAACTATTGAATTAATAAATAAAAGTAAGAGTTGGTTTTATGAAAAAACCAACAAAATAGATAAGCCTTTAGTTAATTTGATTAGAAAAAGAAAAGAGGAAAATCAAATTATTAGTCTCAAAAATGATAAGGGAGAACTTTCCTCCAATGAAGAGGAAATTAGAGTAATAATTAGGAGTTTCTTTGCCCAACTTTATGCCAATAAATTTGAGAATGTAAATGAAATGGAGGAGTATCTACAAAAATATAGATTGCCCAGATTAACAGAAGAGGAAATAAATTATTTAAATAGCCCTATTTCAGAAAAAGAAATAGAACAAGCTATTAATCAACTCCCCAAGAAAAAATCTCCAGGACCAGATGGATTTACATGTGAATTTTACCAAACATTCAAGGAGCAATTAATCCCAATACTATATAAACTATTCGAAAAAATAGGGAAAGAAGGTGTACTACCAAATTCCTTCTATGACACAGATATGGTGCTGATAGCTAAACCAGGTAGGGAGAAAACTGAGAAAGAAAACTATAGACCCATTTCCCTAATGAATATTGATGCAAAAATTTTAAATAAGATTTTAGCAACAAGATTACAGAAAGTCATCCCCAGGATAATACATCATGACCAAGTAGGATTTATACCAGGAATGCAGGGCTGGTTCAATATTAGGAAAACTATTAGCATAATCAATTATATTAATAACCAAATTAATAAAAATCATATGATTATCTCCATAGATGCAGAAAAAGCCTTTGATAAAATCCAACACCCATTCCTATTAAAAACACTGGAGAGTATAGGAATAAATGGGCTTTTCCTTAAAATGATAAGTAGTATCTACTTAAAACCTTCAGCAAGCATCATATGTAATGGAGTCAAACTAGAACCATGCCCAATAAGATCAGGAGTGAAACAAGGCTGCCCACTGTCACCATTACTATTTAATATTTTATTAGAAATGTTAGCTTTAGCAATAAGAGAAGAAAAAGAGATAAAAGGAATCAGAGTAGGTAGTGAAGAAACCAAATTATCACTCTTTGCAGATGACATGATGGTATACTTAGAGAATCCTAGAGAGTCAACTAAAAAACTACTAGAAACAATTCACACCTTTAGCAAAGTGGCAGGATACAAAATAAATCCACATAAATCATCAGCATTTTTATATATTACCAATAAAGTTCAGCAGCAAGAGATACAAAAAGAAATTCCATTCAAAATAACTGTTGATAGTATAAAATATTTGGGAATTTATCTGCCAAGGGATAGTCAGGAACTATATGAACTAAATTACAAAACACTTTCCACACAAATCAAATCAGACCTAGTCAATTGGAAAAACTTAAAATGCTCATGGGTAGGACGAGCGAATATAATAAAAATGACAATACTACCCAAACTAATTTACTTATTTAGTGCCATACCAATCAAACTCCCAAGAAATTATCTTACAGTTCTAGAAAAAATAGTAGCAAAGTTCATTTGGAAAAACAAAAGGTCTAGAATTTCAAGGGGATTAATGAAAAGGCTGAAGATGGTGGACTTGCTGTACCAGATCTAAAACTATATTATAAAGCAGCGGTCATCAAAACCATTTGGTACTGGCTAAGAAATAGAGTAGTCGATCAGTGGAATAGGATAGAATCACAAGACAAACTAGGCAATAACTATAGCAATTTGGTTTTTGATAAACCCAAAGACCCCAGCTTTTGGGATAAGTATTCACTATTTGACAAAAACTGCTGGGAAAACTGGAAACTAGTGTGGAAGAAATTAGGGCTTGACCCACATCTAACACCACATACCAAGATAAGATCTAAATGGGTTCATGATCTGGATATAAAGAGTGATTTTGTAAACAAGTTAGAGGAAAATAATATAGTTTACCTCTCAGACCTGTGGAGATGGAATAAATTTATGTACAAAGAAGAACTGGAACTTTTAATTGAAAACCAGATAGATAACTTTGACTATATTAAGTTAAAAAGTTTTTGTACAAACAAAATCAATGCAGACAAGATTAGGAGGGAAGCAATAAATTGGGAAATCATCTTTACATTTAAGGGTTCTGATAAAGGTCTCATCTCTAAAATATATAGAGAATTGTCTCATATTTATAAAAATTCAAGCCATTCTCCAATCAATAAATGGTCAAAGGATATGAACAGACAATTTTCAGAGGATGAAATTAAAACTATTTATAGTCATATGAAAAGGTGCTCCAAATCACTATTGATCAGAGAAATGCAAATCAAGACAACCCTGAGATACCACTTCACACCTGTCAGATTGGCTAAAATGACAGGAAAAGTTAATGATGAATGTTGGAGGGGTTGTGGGAGGGCTGGGACACTGATGCATTGTTGGTGGAGCTGTGAACGGATACAGCCATTCTGGAGAACAATTTGGAGCTATGCTCAAAAAGTTATCAAACTGTGCATACCCTTTGACCCAGCAGCATTTCTATTGGGCTTATATCCCAAAGAAATCATAAAGGAAGGAAAAGGCCCCACATGTGCAAGAATGTTTGTGGCAGCCCTTTTTGTAGTGGCTAGAAACTGGAAATTGAATAGATGCCCTTCAATTGGAGAATGGCTGAATAAATTATGGTATATGAATGTTATGGAATATTATTGTTCTGTAAGAAATGACCAGCAAGATGATTTCAGACAGGCCTGGAGAGACTTACATGAACTGATGCTGAGTGAAATGAGCAGAACCAGGAGATCATTATACACAGCAACAACAGTACTATATGACGATCAATTCTGATGGACATGGCTCTCTTCAACAATGAAATGTTTCAAACCACCTCCAATTGTTCACTGAAGAAAGCCATATACACCCAGAGAGAGGGATGCGAAATGTGGACCACAACATAACATTCTCATACTCCTTGATTGATGTTTGCTTACATTGTGTTTCCTTTATCTGATATATCGTTCGTGTAGATAAGATTTTTCTTGCACACCAATGATAAGTTTGGAAATATGTATACATATATTCGATTTGCCAATATTTTGACATAATTAACATGTAGTGGATGTCCTGCCATCTGGGGGAGGGGTGGGGAGTTGGGGGGAAGGGTTTGTAGCGGAAAGCTATGTAAGGGTTGTTGTGGAAGAATTACCCACACATATGTTATGCAAATAAAATAAAAATTAAAAAAAAATGTAGGTTTGGCATTCAAACAATGTGGCTAAAACATTAGAGTTGTACTGTCTACAGTAGCATTTAAAAATGCTTCAAAATTTAGTTCAAGAAAGGACTTCAGTGTTCAGTACTATATCTTGCCAGGTGATCTTCATAATCTTCCTAAGAAAATCTAAATGAAGGTAATTCTGTTTCCTCAAATGCAGAAAGACTGTCATATAAAAATAAGTTAAGCACAATGGCTCTGTAGATCTTCATTTTGATAGTCAATCTGATGTCTCTTCTCTTTCACACTTTTCTTCAGAGCCTCCCAAATACTGAACTAGCTCTGGCATTGCAGATCTCAACTTCATTATCAATCTATACATTTCTAGAGAACATACCGCAAAGATAAGTAAACTTATGCACAGCATTAAATAATTTCTTTATTTGCTATAATCGATGATTCCCCTTATGGATAATGTGATGCTGACTGATAGAGAATTTGTGTCTTCTTGGTGTTAATTGTGAAGCCAAAATTAGCACAAGTAGTAGAGAATATATCCATATATTGTTGCATCTCAGCTTCAAAGGTTGCATTGTATACAATCTTCTGCAAACCAAAAAATCATAAACAAACTCTCTCTTTACTTTAGTTTTGGCTTATAATTTTATCAAGTTAAATAATTTGTCATCATTACAATAGTTGACTTTGTTGCTTTGTTTGTCCTTGTTGAAGATGTCTGAAAACACTGTTAAAAACTATCATGCTAAAAATCATTGGAGCAAAAGTGCAAGACCATTATCCATTATTCAGAATCTGGGTAAGTATGCTGTCATGAAACAAATACATAATACTGATGAACTTCTCCAGGCAATCAAATTTTGATATGTTTCCTTAAACCCTCTTGACTGATGGTATCATAGTCTTTGATCAAATCAACAAATATTATATACAGACTTATGTTCTGTTCCTGTTATTTCTCTTAGAGATGTCAGGCAGCAAACATCATATTGCCTATTTCTTGACTGCTTCTGAAGTCACATTGACTTTTAGTTAGATGACCATCTTTCAGGTGAAGGATAATTCTAGTGAGGAGGACTCTGGCAGTAATGACTAACATAGAGACATTCCCCACTTCACTCCTCCCCTAGTGAGTTCAGTACTATATCCACTAGTCATTGTTAAAGGATAAACTATTTTTTTACCTTTATGAAAATAGACAATGGACATAATATTTGAATTCTTGGAGAATAACCTTCTTTTTCCATATAAACAGGAAAATTTCAGTCAACTTTTGAATGAACAGCAGGCCCCATCTTGTAAATCTCAGCTGAAATAAGATCATCACCAGATGTTTTGTTACATGAAAAAGAGTTGAATGTCATTCAAAACCTCTTTTTAAATTAGAAATTTGGTTAGATAAGGATTGATTTCAACCTCTGGTATAAAATCAATGACTTATCATTGATTTGGTGAAGATCTATTGAAAACAGTATTAGAAATGTTCAGTCTGGAACAGCTAGGTGGCACAGTGGATAAAGCACCAGCCCTGAATTCAAGAGAACCTGAATTCAAATCTCAGACACTTAACACATTCTAGCTATGCGACCCTGGGCAAGTCACTTGACCCGAATTGCCTCAGCAAAAAAAAAAAAAAATGTTCAGTCTGTCTCTCCAGAACCATGACCTTATCCATAAATGTGGCTCCATAAGCAGTGATTATTTGAGATGCATCATATGAGTCTTTGGCTCATGAATAATCTTTAAGGAATCATGAAAGTGTTTTGGATTGTTACTATAAGTATAAAACTGAATTATATCTGCCTTCTTGCTGAGTCAAAAATCCTTCATCTCTTTAAGCTTTTTTTATACTTCATTTTTGATGAGTTAAAATTGCCTTCTTAGAGATAGATGAACTATCCTGCTGGCAAAGTATATGGAATTCTCATTTTTTCATCTAGCAGCTTCTGAATTTTTCCATCATTTTTGTTAAATCAGTTTTGATATTGTGAGTGTTCTGACCCAGATGAATAAATGCAGTGCTAAACACTAAATTTTTGAAAACTATACCCCCTCTTTTTCTGCTTTACTATTGCCAACTACATGTTGACTCAGCTTTCCCTCCAAGTTAGGAATGAATTGTTCCCACTCAGAAAACACTATAATCTGTTAATATTAGGTTTCTGTTAGTTGTCTTGCTTTGGGGCCATCACTTTTGAATGCAAATCTTCAGTTTGGAGAGGATAAGTCTATGATCAGTCCTGCAACTCTTCAACGTGGTCTTCAACACTCTCACATCTTTTCTCTCTTGTTGCCACAATCACATATTCTAATAAATGCCAATGTTTGCTGCAAGGGTGCATCCATGAAATTTTATTTTGTTGAGATAAATGAAAGTTAGTGTTGATGATAAGAAAATCATGAGATGCATAAGCTTTCAGTAGTAAGTGAACATTGCTAGTGTTATTCTCAGTTCAGTTTTTTACAATTCCTTGCCCTGTCTGGTAGACTGTGCCTACATTTGTATTAAAGTCACTCAAATTATAATCTTTTCCTTTTGCAGCACATTGATGCTAAGATTCCAGGTATTCATAATTTTTTCTTTGACCTTATTAGAACTCATCATTATGGGACCATACACACAGAAAAAATGCCTATCCAGCTCCAACTTTGGTAAGTGACCTTCATGTGCCAGACCTGTTTCACTTAGTGCTGCTGTTTGGATATATATCTCCTGAGTTATTTTGCAACAAGAGTTGTTTGCTTTTCTAGTGAATTGAATTTCACATTGTCTACAAGTGTGTACCCACTCCATGTACAACAGTGAGTGAAATGATCTTTGCAGAAATGTGTGTGTGTATTTCAATTTCAGATCTGTCATAGTAAGTATGTCAGACTTGGATAAAAGAAATAATTTTTAGGCCACCATTTTTAGCCCCTTTTTGAAGCCAGAAGATGAACATTGAAATCCCTAAAACTATTCAAACACCTAGAGGGCTGCTAAATGCCATTGCTACTTTTCGTGAGAAGATGACCCTAAGACCTAGGCCACTTATATTCAAAATTCTGACCACAGCGACTAGTGTATCTATATCTGTTACTTTATCACTTGATATTTGCCATAGATTTTTGAGAAAGAAAAAAAAATGGTAAAATGATATAGTGATACCTTGATTCTTACATAAAATTTTTAAGCTGCCTAAAATCATCAGCCTCATTTAATCTTCCAAAGTCTCTGAAGTATAGTGGCAAGACAAAGTAAAAAAGACTGATGATTGCTTGGGATTAATGGCATAATGTTTACAAATTCAATGTCTAATCAAGCTCTAAGTACTTTATAAAGCTTATTTCAACCACCTACATGGCCATTGGAACAAATTGTTCTCATTTAACCATTTTATCAGGGAAAGTCTTCTCATGGTTAAGGATAGACATACCTTAACTCATCAAAGGCTTGGAGAGTTCTCAGTTACCTCTAATATGGTTTAGTCTATCTGCTGAAATGGTTTACCAAATGATTCCCAAAGATCACTCTAATTCCTTCACTTCTTTAATAGCTTTTTGCTTCTTTTCTTCCGTTCCTAAGAGAACTAAGGGGATAAATGAATGTAGAAAAGGCTGTAGAAAAAAAATTCAAAAATTCTGCAGGGGCATAAAGAATACCAGCAGGGAGAGTAAGAATAAGAGTAAACAACCAGCAATTAACAAAAAGTTGGAAACGGCTTCTGTACCCAATAGTCTTGAAGGTTAAGTAACCAAGTACATACTTTCTTCAGTCAGCAATTATCCTCCAAAGACACCCCTCCTCCGAGAACACCAAACTACTCAAAAATCTTGAAAGCAAATTAAAAATGAAACTTTAAGATACTTGAGCGTTATTCTTCTACTGAATTCTTCCCCCTGCCTAGTACAGTAACCCTCTGGACCAGGGCTCTGAGAATGTCCTTAATTTGTTGAATCAGGGAGGATGAAAATTTACTAGACAAATTTCCATAAAAACCTTTTGCCTTATTGGAAGATGAGTGAACAAATAAATATTATTGAAATAGTGCCTTTTTCACACTTCTATTTACTCTTCTTATGAGACCAGTTTGGAGAGGAATCTAAGGCCATGAGGTTCAAGTTTAGCCCTTAGGTTAAAGAAATGGGGAGTCCCCTCCCTAGAATGAAATGGTGATTTTTGGTCCTTTTATGTTGAAATATTTGCGCATTTATTCTTGCTATACCCACAATTTTAACATTTTTCATTACTTTTAAGCAAAACTCAATGTTTAGTGGATATATGAGAAAATTGACACTAATCCCCTAAAATGAGGGACAAGGCTGGAAGGGAGCTTGAGTGAATGTCAAAAAATCAGAGACACTCAACTCAGTGTTCCTGAAAACCTTGAATAGGAGAAGATATAATAGACCTACTAACAACAAAGTGCTTTCTAAACATTCATTTACACATTATTTCACAAGTATTATTTCCAAGTACTTCCAAAAATTTTTTTCACACTTAATCTAAGATTAATTGAGACATACTTTTATTAAGCTAAAGTATAAGAGCTAAAGAATGGGGAGGGGGAGAGAAGAGGAACCATTCATCCCCACCCTTAACATATCATTATAGCACTGGATTTATAATAGGAAAGATGAGTTTAAATTCTATTTCTCACACTTGCAATGCAATCCAGGACAAGCCATTAGTTTTGTATTTCTCAAGCAATTCCTTGGGGAATATTTGCTAAACTATAGAAAGTTTTTTGATTGCAGTTGTTCTAGGCAGTTATTCTATTCAGAGTTTCTTAATCTGATGTAACATAGGTCTGTCATATATTCGTATAAGCTAACAACAACAATATTAACTAGTACTCATTATGTGTAAAATGCTGTTTTAAGTGCTTTACAAATATTATCTCAATTGATACAACAATTTTGGGAAATAGATACTATTTTAAACCCCATTTTACAAATAAAGAAACTGAGACACAAAGCGATTAAATAATTTACCTAAAATCAATTAGTAAGTATCTAATGCTGAATTTGAACTTGGGTCTTCCTGACTGGGCTGGATCTCTATACACTGACATTTTTCAATGGAAGTTTAATCTTTGTTTACACAACTTTGTATCTTATTTGAGACTATTTTTTTCCAGAGGTAGCCTAAGAATAGAGACAGAGAATTTGACCTTATCTCAATTTGACCTAAAATCAATTTGACCTAATTCCAAGAATTGGAGCATTGAATTTTTGGTGCATACTGCTGTTGATACAACAAAATATGATTTAAGAATGTATTATTCATTCAGTACATTTTAACAGTTCCTCTGGAACTGTGGAGATTTAGTGTGTAAATATGTACAACTTCAGACATTTTGAAAGGATATTTGTGTGCTGCATGCATAGTGATTTTGGTATGCAAAGCAGTAGCTGCATTTGCAGTTGACATGTTCCAAAGTTAAGAGGCTCTGGATATGAAAACAAGGTTTAAAATTCAAGTGTTTACACAACCTTAACAATAAGAACACTTTTCCGTAAAGTACAAAAGGAGAATGTTGAACCCCTGTGATAAATCAGCAAGAGCCTATTATTCAGACTACAATTTAAACCTTCTCACTAAAATAACCCCTTAACCAAACACAAAAGAGCACTGTGGATTTTTCTTTAATGTGTCCTAAAGTTCTTAGCTTGAGAGTTGAAAGGGGGCTTTGAAAGTATTAAATGAAATCCTTTCATTTTACAGATAACGAACATGCAATTTTTAAAGTTGAAGTGATTAGTAGTAACTGGCTGATTCACAATTTGAACCCAAATCATTTGATTCAAGATTGTAGGGAAATTTCTACACTTAGAGTATCTACACTAAGATACATTGGAAGAATGATTCCTTCCACCTTTGTCTAAATAATTTGCCTGAAGGGCAATAAATCAATTGCCAGGGCTGGAAGAGAAAAGAAATTTAATTAGAGTTAGCTGATGTGTACTTACTAGGTGACTAGCAATCTTTTGTATAAAAGAGAAATACACATACCAATAATAGTCTTATAGTCTTACATCAACATTCCTTGTGACAAAAAAAGCCCATCTGGTGAGGTTCTAGCTGGTGAGATTTCAGAGTTATTTGTCTTGTTTAGAGTAAACTGAGTAATAGAGAAAGGATTTCACATGATTTGAGAGGATAATGAATTAAATTTGAAATTATAACTTCCTAAATTTAGTGTCTCAGAAGTTGGCAAAGATAATTTTGGGGGAGTGATTTTTTGTCTGGTTGGTTTTCGTTTTTGTTTTTTTGTTTTTTTTTTCCCCTGGTATAAATGATTCCCTCTAGTTAATCTCATCAGAATACTGGAAAGTTTCAAGATAGTAATGGCTGATGAAGTTGGAGTAGCAATCCTTAGTTTGAAATACAAGACACAAGACTCAGGTGAAGAAGACATCATAATGGCATCCTCTTTGCAAAAAGGTGATAGACAAAATGAAGAGGTAAAATAGACAACAGGAGTGGTAAATCTGAAATACTATTGGGAGAGATTTAGAAAGATTATAGTAAGAAAGGAAAAGGGTTTTAACATTAACATGGAAAAGACAAGTTTCCCAATGGAACTCACACCTAGTAGAATAAATCCATAGAAGAGTTCAGCACCCTGAAAGAGTTACCCAGGACCTCATGAGTGATCTTTTTCTAAATTTGTTCAATGAGTTTATCCTGTTATTGAATAAAATACTGACTATAAGTCTATTTATTTTTAAAATACTGTAACTCTTTTTCTTTGATCTCTAAGGCTTTGTTTGTTTTTTTCTTTGTTTTGTTTTGTTTTGTTTTTTTCCCTGAAAAGATATTTTGTTCAAACTCTGGTCACACATTTCTTCCATGAGATCAAATATTCTTTCAGTCATGCCATTTCTCCTACCCACACTATTTAATAAAAGAAATCCTTGTGGAGTCATTTGATGCCCCTCCCCCATGTGTTGTGGAAGAACTGTTAACTCAAAGTGTCATTCATTTATTTCAAAGCTCTCTGTAAGACCATGTAAAGGTAAATTGCCATTAATTTTTTTTTTAATTTTTTAAAAAATTATCTGAGGGGAAACCAAAATGGCAGAGTGAAGCCAGGAAGCTGCTTGAGCTCTCCAAGTTTCCCTCAAAAACCACATGAAAGTCCTCTGAAGAGAGTCTGTTGGAATGAAACCACTTTACAACTCAAGACAGATTGAGAAAATTTCAAGAAAGGTCAGTCTTGCTAGGGTGAAGAAGGTGTTCACCTCAGCTTGGAGTCTGGGAAAATCAGTGACAAGGTCTTACTCATAGTAGATAAGCAACTGAAAACCTTGATCTTGGCTCAGTAAAGAAGCAGAATAGTAAGGCAGCCAAGATGAAACTCAGAAGGCAAATTAATGGAAAACAGGCTGTTTTCTGGAAAGAGTTGGCAAAGTTACTCCTGGCAAAAAGTGTTCAAAGCCAAGGATCATGGCTGCAAAAGAAGTTGGAACAGCACCTCCTTTACTTGAGGAGCAGAATTTGACCATAAAAATAAAAAGAGGAAATATAAAAGCAAAAGGAAAGAAAATGAACAAATAACAGAAAAGAATCTTGATAATAGAAAGCTACTATGCTGACAGTGAAGACTAAAACACCAACTAAGATGAGGACAAAAGTTCCACAGAGGGAATCTCAGAGTGATATGAATTAGTCTCAAGCCTAAAGAGGCTTCTTGGAAGTGTTCATAAAAAGTAAAATAAGAGTGGTAGAAGAAAAAATGAGAAAAGAAATTATGGGCATATAAGACAGAGTTGACAACTTGGAAAAGGAAGGCAATTCTTTAAAAATATATATAATTGGCCATCAAAAAATTTTATCAAAGAAAGCAACATCTTTAAAAGAAGAATTAGTCAAATGCAAAAAGAAATACAAAAACTAACTGAAGAAAATCACAAATTAAAAACTAGAACAGTGTAAATGGAAGCTAATAGCTATGACAGCAAGAATCAGACAAACTAAAAAGAATGAAAAATTGGAAGAAAATACAAAGTGCTTCACTGGAAAAACAGCCAATATGAAAAACAGATCCAGAAGAGACCATTTAAAAGTTACTTGTTTACCTGAAGGGCAAAAAAAGAGGTTTTATAGTATTCTGCAAAAGATCATCAAGGAAAACTGCTCAAATATCCTAGAAACACTGGGGAAATAGTCATTGAAAAAAATCCCTCAATCATCTTTGGAAAGAGATACCACAAGGAAAACCCCAAGGAACATTGTTGCAAAACTCCAGAAGTAGAATCTCAAGAAAAAAATATTGCAAGCTGTCAAAAAAAGAAATTTAAGTATCAAAGAGCAACAGTCAGGATTATCCAGGATCTGGCAGCTTCTACAATAAACAATCAGAGGGCCTGAAATACCATTTTTCAGAAGACAAAGAACCTGGAGTTACAACCAAGAATGAACTACTCAGTGAGACTAAGCATCATCTTTCAGGAAAGGAAATGAATCTTCAATGAAGTAAGATTTTCAATCATTTGTATTAAAAAAAAATCTAAACATAAAATTTAATCTACAAACACAGGACTCAATGGAACCATAGAAATATGAATGGGGAAAATATGTATTATTTAAAGGTTAAACTTTTTATATCTCTAGATGGGAAAATGATATCTGTAACTCTTGATAACTGTATCTATTACTAGGGCAGACAGAAGGGGGTATCACATGGATGGAGGCTGTGGTTATGAATGGACTCTAATGCAATGATGTCAAAGAAAAAGACATTAAGGGGTGGGAAAAGATTGCACTAGGAGAAAAGGAAAGAGGAGGTATAAGGTAACAAATCAGATCACATAAAGAGACACAAATGACCTATTACAATAAAGGGAAAGAAGGGAGAAGGATGATCATTGTCTGAACCTTGATCTCATCACTTTGGGTTGGAAAATTGAATAAATTAATCAGTCAATTGGCAATAGAAATTTATCTTACCCTATAAAGAAGTAGGAGGAGAAAGAGAAAATAAGAGGGAGGAGCTGGATAGAAGGGAGGGCAGAAAGGGGTAAGAGAAAGGGGAAGAAATGAAAGAAGATAGAAAAGGTAGTTAAAAAAAACACTACTAAGGAGGGACAGGGTGGAAAAAGAGAACAAAAATATTCAGGGGAGAAAAAAGAATGGAGGTAAATACAGAGCTGGTAATCATAACTGAATGTGAATGGGATGAACTCCACATAAAATGGAAACAAATAGCAGAGTGAATTAAAAAAAAGAAGCCTACAAAATGTTAGCAAGAAACACATTTGATAAGAAAGATACATACAGAATAATGATAAAAAGTTGGAGGAAAATCTATTATGTTTCAGCTGAAGCAAAACAAACAGGGATGGCTATTCTGATATCAGATAAAGCAAAAGTAAAATTAGGTGTAATTAAAAGCAATAAGGAAGGAAAGTACAACTTATTAAAATGTATTGTAAACAATGAGGTAGTAACAATATGAAATTTATATGCTCCAAGTGGTACAGCACACAAATTCAAAGAGAAGATATTCGGTCAGTTACTGGAAGAAAGAAACCCCAAAACAATATCAGTGAAGGACCTTAACCTTCCCTTCTCAGAATGAGACAAATCTAACCACATAATAAACCTAGGAAGGTTAATTAATTGACTCCTAGAAAACTTAGATATGATAGATCTCTGGAGAAAATTGTACAGGGACAGAAAGGGATATACTTTTTTCTCAGCAGTACATGGCACCCACACAAAAACTGATCAAATATTAGGGCACAAAAACCTCGAAATCAAATACAAAAGGCAGAAATAGTAAATTCTTCCTTTTCAGGCCACAATAGCATTGAAATTATATTCAGTAAAGGGGAAAGGAAAGATGTACTAAAAACCAATTGGAAATTAATCTAACTCTAAAGAATGAGTAGTTCAAATAGCAAATCACAGAAACAACCCATAATTTCATCCAAGAGAATGACAATAATGTGACAACATACCAAAACATATGAGTCACAACCAAAGCAGTTCTTGGGGGAAATTTTTTATCTCTAAATGTTTACATGAATAAAATCGAGAAAGATAGGGAAGGAGAGGATATCCTCAAAGAATTGGCATGCAACTAAAAAAGTTAGAAAAAGAAAAAAAAACCTCTCAATTAAATACCAAATTAAAAATTCTGAAACTCAAAGGAGAGATTAGTAAAATTGAAACTAAGAAACCTGTTGAATAAAACTAATTTTTTTAAATGAAAATCAACAAGATAGATAAACTTTTGCTTAATTTGGTTATAAAAAGAAAAGAAAAAAACAAATTACCAGCATCAAAAATGAAAAGAAATGCCACCAATGAAAAAGAAATTAAAGCAATAATTAGAAGCTATTATGCCCAACTGTATGACAGCAAATCTAACAATCTAACTGAAATTGGTGAATATTTACAAAAATATAAATTGAACAAATTAACAGAAGAGGAAATAAATTACTTAAATAGTCCCATTTTAGAAAAAGAAATTGAACAAGCCATTAATGGACTTCTAAGAAAAAAAAATCTGCAGGGTCAGATGGATTCAAAAGAAAATTCTAACAAACATTTAACAATTAATTTGAATACTATGTAAACTATTTGGATAAGTAGGTAAGAGAAGTCCTGCCAAATTTCTTCTATGACACAAATCTGGAACTAATACCAAAATTAGGAAGAGCCTAAACAGAGAAAGAAAATTACAGACCAATCTCCCTTATGGATATTGATGCAAAAGTTTTAAATAAAATATTACAAAAGAGATTACAACAGCTTATCAAGAGGATACTACACTATGACTAAGTGGAATTTATACCAGGCGTGCAGGCTGGTTCAATATCAGGAAAACTATTGCCATAATTTACTGTTACTGTTAACTGTTTCTAGTAGATTTTTGATCATTTTCTAGAATTCTCTAAGTATATCTACAGAGTGATAGTTTTATTTCCTCTAAAATGCCCAGGCAAGAGAAAATACAGGACAGCCAAAATCCAATTATTTTAAGAGCATTTATTAGTGGCCAGCAACTGAACCCCACCAGTGTAAGACTAGAGGGTCAGTCCTGAGGAGTTTTAGGGACACATATTTATGAGAGAAAATCACAAGAATGTTTAGACATATTTATCACATTAAAAATTTTTTTCCCAGGCAGGAGGCAAAATGTAACAGGGAGGCAACTTTTCTATAAGTCCTATATTTGTCAAGTAGTCAAGGTCTTTGGTTATAGATAAGGATAAGGCAGTACATCTGAAGGCTATAAGGACCAGTGGTTGGAAACAGGGAATTGGGGAGTGAAAAGCTGACAACACAGTTCTAACTTCAGGCAGAGTTTATACAAAGATAATATTATCACAGTCTTATGAGTGGCCAAGCAGTTTCAGGGGCGGCTTCCATTTTATCCACAGTGACCATTTCACCTCATTGCCTATTCTAATTTCTTTTTTCTTTTCTTATTGTTAAAGTCAATATATGTAGTAAAATATTCAATAATAGTAGTAATAATAAACATCCTTGTTTCAGTCCAGATCTTATTAGGAATGTGTCCAGCTTCTCTCCATTACAAATAGTACTTGCTGTTGGTTTTAGATACATACTGCTTTGGTTTTAGATACATACTGCTTATTATTTTAAGAAAAATCTCCTTTATCTCTATGCTCTCTAGTGTTTTTAATAGAAATGGGTACTATAGTTTATCAAATGCATTTCTTTGTTTATTGAGATTATCAATTGATTTCTGTTGGTTTTGTTATTGGTTGATTATGGCAATAGTTTTCCTAATATTGAACCAGCCTGCACAAATCCCACTTGTTCATAGTGTATTATCCTGCAGACAAGTTTTGGGGATCTTGAAAGGGAGGGCTTATGGCATATAGCAGAGATAGGATTTTTAAGCATGAAAACCAAAAAATAAGGTGGGACTCAACATAATCACTCTTATATCTTGAGGAAACAGTTTCCAGTTAGTATATTTTGATTCCATATAGGCATTCTTAGATTCCATGGAAACTGTCTCTTAGTTATTTTGATAGTTGGGCCTTGTGATCTCAGAACCAGGGTTAGAATGGGGGAAAGAGGAGCACCTGGTTTGGTTCACTTAGTGGTTACAAGCACAAGAATTGTTCAAAGTGTCAGGAAATATAATTGATCACTTTCTACTGCAGCATGTTGGCTATAGTTCTGGTTCTCAGATCAGGCTCTCCTAGAAAATAGAGAGACCATAAGTTCCAATTCTGGGGTTTTACTATGATTGAGATAATTCAGAATATGAAAGCAAAGGATTGTTGTTATGGCAAACTCCATACATAGTCTGCTTGCTGGGCTTTACCTCTAAAAACAGATATCTCCTAATAATTTGACATTGGTCTTCAGGCCAACTTAACAAAAGTATATTAGCATATGCTTGAGAAGCAGAAGAGGTTTGCTCTGGATCTCATTGTAAGTGTAAGAAATAGGATGTAAACCCAAGTCTATCTTATTCTAAACTCAATGTTATATGTTAATGATGGAGATAAATGCTTCTCCTCTCCCTCTTTTTTTATTATACTTTAACTTGGTAAGAAAATGTTTCAATTAATCAAGAGAACTTAGGGTAAGTGCAAAAAATCTTTGAAAGTCCTTGGATGAAGTGAAATAATGTGTAGATGAATGTTTTGAATGCACTTCAATAGTGCCAAGTCTATTATATCTCCTACTCAAACTTTTCAGGAATACTGGGTTATGAATCTCTATTGCCATCAGGCTTGACATCAGGAAGAAAACTTAAAAAAAATGATTGGAAATTTCAAGACCAAATTTAGGCTCAATCTAGCAGAAGGCTTTCAAATAATTAAAGCTGTTGAAGGGTAGAATTGCCTTTCATTGGGAATCTTTAAACAAAAGGAGACAGCTCACCTATACTTTTATACAAGAAATTTATGTGCAGGTATGGACTGGATATATAGTTTCTGAAGTCCTTGGCAATATGAGATACTTGATTTGGAAAGCCTCTGAATAAAACAATTAATGGAATGCATAAACAGAAGTAAAAGCTGTTTTGAAGGAAATTAGACTTCTCTTTTCCCAAAGGGGAAGATGATTGAAGAACACAAGACCAGTTGTCTAAATCTCCCTTTCCCCCAAAGGGAAGAAAAGCAAATTATGAAATTATAGAAAGACTTATGTTGTTGTTTGTTTGTTTTGTTTTGTTTTTAATCAGGGAAAAATAAACATGACATGGAGGACTGCCAGCCTATGCTTACAACCCACCTAATAATGAATGAACAGTGTTTATATATCTTTTGAAGAAAAGAAAAAAACACATTTAGGGGAAAGGTAAACTTTGAAAAGTATGAATTAATGAAGGGATCAAGGGAAGGGAGATGAGGAATTAGCTAGGGCCCTTTGATAACACAAATTTGAAGGTGTCCTTGATGATGAACAGTCCATAGTTCATAAACATTTCAAGTCCATAAATAGTTCAAAACTTGGTAAGAAATGTCTCCAAATAAAGGATAATTAAGAGAGCCCCCTAAAAATCTCTGCAGATAAATTTGTCTCAAAACCCATAAAGTCTTTGGAAAGAGGGATGGCTCTTGAAGGTTCATGAACTACCAAAAGGCTTAGAGTCTCTTTCAAAGCTGGTATGAACTTAATTGTCTTCAGATTTGCTGATTTTCTACACATCCAGTTAGATTTACTTTTAGTCACTGCAAAGGATTTTTGGCAAATCAGTCAGCACAGCTGGTCTTCATACATTTCTTCTGTTTACCTGAATAATTGGGGGT
>JAJPUD010010002.1:3404-23596 GCA_023553655.1 Myrmecobius fasciatus
GCCATCTAGGGGAGGGGTGGGGAGTTGGGGGGAAAAATTTGTAACGGAAAGCTATGTAAGGGTTATTGTTGAAGAATTACCCACACATATGTTATGCAAATAAAATAAAATTAAAAAAAAATAGAAGTTCCAGATTAAGTCAATGCCTTCCAAACAAACCAAGGACAATTGCTTCTGCTTTAAGGGTCTATCTGATGTTTCCATTTGGGTTCTTTGGTTTCTAGTAACTACAGAAAACCATCAGGACTATGGGGTCTGAGTTTCTCTTTCCTGCTGGTATTCACTCAGTAGAGCAGATGGCATCAATCTAAGTAACAGAATTGAGTTACTGTGTTCTGCTATTCCTGATCCAATTCTCCCCACAATCCCATCATGTGTTGGTTCTTTACCCTTCTTGCAATTCCTTTGAATTTTCTTATCTGTCTCCATGCTGTAGGAAATACCATCCAATAGAATAGAAATTCCTTGAGAACAAGGGTTCATTTCATTTATATTTCATCTTCTAAGGGCATAATATATAGTAGGTTTTTAGTAGATATTCCTTGAATTGAATTGGATGATTGAATTCCTATTCCCTCAAACCCTGTGGGAAGTGATCATTTCAGGCTGAAATTTTCCATGCTAGATCTCAGCTGAATGGAAACTCATTTGCCTTGAAAGGTGGAGTTACAATCCATTCCCTATTTTGGAAGAGTTGGCAGGAAGCAACAAACAGTCTCTTTTCTGCCCTAAGAGAAATTGTTGCTTTATTTTTTTTTTCAGAAAACGACTAAACATTGAAAGTTTAAACTTCATTTAGCACAACGTAGAATAAGAGTGGAACCACCTGTTTTGCCTGTGGTCACAACACTTACTTTGAAACTTATTTTGTATTGGGAGGGAGAAGGAGAGGGAAAGGGAAAGGAGGGGAGACAGAAGGAGTGGATTGTTTTGTTTTCACCTTTTTTCAGATCTACTACCTAACAACTGAAACTGAGTTCTTCTGACTTTCTCCACTGATGGATTCTACTCCCTTTGCTTCTTTCTGTCCTTATTTGTATCTCTTTGAAACCATCTTCACTAACCCAACTAACCATACTTGCTAATGCTAAATTTAGTTTTATCTGAGGCTAAGTGCTGTCCTAGCAGAGAAAGAAAATGAGATGGGGGGGGGGTGAGGGAGAGGCAGGGGAAAAAAAAAGAAATGTGACTCTTGTTCACAAGTACTTATTGAACTTAAAATCATGTCATGAAACAATAAACTGAGTTTTTCATCAGTTGGTTGCAAAGTGATGAATTTTTTAGCCACAGTAATTTGTAAAGATTGTCTTCTAAGGCACTCCTGCAGGGCAGGGAGAGTTTTGCTTTTGTCTTCATATCCTCAGCACTTAGCCCAGTACATAGTAGGGAATGCTTAATAAAATTTCTAATAAGTACAATTTTTATGATTTCTGTCCCTAGAAAGAATACATACATCCATGAAATAAAGGGAACATTTACATGTAAATATGTGTATGTATATATATATATATATGTATGTATATATATGCATGCACATACATATAGATAGATATACATATATGCATATACATATATACACACATCCACATGCATACAGTTACGTGGCTCAGTGGATAGGGTGCTGGGCCAAGAGTTAGGAAGACTCATCTCCTTAAATTCAAATCTGGCTTTAAACATATATTAATTGTGTGGCCTACAGCAAGCCACTTAATTTTGTTTGCCTCAGTTTCCTCATCTGTAAAAATGAGTTGGAGAAAGAAATAGCAAATCACTTTATTTTCTTTGCCAAGAAAACCCCAAATGAAGTAATGAAGAGCTGGACATGACTGAAATGACTGAATAACATACATAAACATTTTATATAAGGTTATATTAGAGGCTATGAAGTCAGATTCAAGAGGGGTAAGACCAGGATTATCAACCAATTTACCAGGTTAGGGTTTGGGAATCACAGGGAAAACAATGAAAACATTAGCAAGTCTATAGAGCAACAATAGTATAAAGGAGTTTTGTTCCAAGGATTTCCAGGTCATTTCTTTCAAAGTCCCCTTGTCCACTCTTAGCTAACAGAGCTCAGCTGGCAATAACACATATGGAAACATCTGAATAGCTGGCATTTTTAGACCGAAGCTCCAGGGGATTCGGTGTGTTTTGTTTTTTTGTTTCTCAACTGAACTTTTTTTTTTAATTTCATAGATGTAGCCCAATTAACATGCACTCTAAATGTTTCATACTGCTAACATGCTAAGAAAGTAAATAAAGAAATGGCCTAGAGCCCCCTTTCTCTATTGGCCTTAAAAGTCTGGTCCCCGAGAGTAAGGGAGCTGGTTATAAAAAGTGCAGATATAGTAATATATATATGAAGAAACCAACTTCTTTCCTAGATAGTTTTCTAAAAGAATATTAATTTTATGTTGACTGAACTAAAATAGTGAGTGCTCACCCATATCAGTAGCCTGTCCAGTTATCGTTGTCAATATTGATAATGTCTATTGGAATTCTATTCTCCTAGGAGTTAATTATGGACTTAATTATGTGCCTTACACACACACACACACACACACACACACACACACACACACACACAACTTGCACCAGAATAAACCAGAAAGGAACAGCAAATCATGTCCTTAGAGTGGAAAGGTGGCTTTTAAAAACAAACAAACAAAAATGTTTGGATCTCCTCAGTTCCACAAGTTGTCCCTTAAAAGAAGAGGCTCCCATACTCATATGGGCATCCTCCACTGCAGACATAATCCTCAAATACAGAAGGTACAATTTTGCTTCCTACTCTGGGAAGATGGCAAGAAGTGCTCAGGAACTGAGTATAAAAACTTCAATAAGAGAAAGACTGACTAGACTTATTATTGAAAATACAAGGAAGATGCACACATATGGAATTTTTTTTCTTATGGTAGGTAAGGTCAGAGTCCATATTGAGGAATTTTTTCCAGCCCTCTGAAAAAGACTATCACTATACTGTTCTATGTCTTTCTTTCTCTTTCTCTCTGTGTTTTCATCTCTCTTTTGCCTCACTTGTTCATTCCTTCTTTCCTTTTTTTCTATTTTATTTGGGGCTATTAGCCCATAAAGCTGGCCCTTGAAGTTTCCTTTGCCCTCTTTCCTTTTTCTATTTTATTTGGGGCTACTAGTGTATAAATCTAGCCCTTGAAGTTTCCTTTGCCCTCTTTCCTTTTTCTATTTTATTTAGGGCTACTAGCCCATAAAGTTATCTCATGAAGTTTCCTTTGCTCTTTGCCCAATGGAGTCCTAAGATGGATACTAATTTATCATTATCTAATTCCATCTACTTGGTAGTAGAATCATTCAAGTTATTGTTAGTCATTTTAAAGATGAGAAAACAGAAGCTTAAAAACATTCATCAATTTGCCCAAGATAGCATAAATCAGCGGCAGGAACTAAACCCTTATAACCGCAGTCTTAGAATCATTTCTGCTATACTATGTCCTCCCTTACAATCACTAAGCCACCTTCACCCACAACTCCCAGAGTTGCTCTCTCACAACAGAAAGCTTTTTTCAACTAGGTTTTGGTGGTGCTTTATTCAGTCAGACTCAGATTTAGCCATGTCTACAGAGACTGTGCAAGGAAATCTTCTTAGAACAGTAAGAATAAGTACTTTCCTTGTCTCAGTAATACTGATGAATGTGGTTAATCTTGAATAAAATTATGGATTTGTCTTCTGTGTTCCAGAATCTGCCATTCTCCCAGTTAGCTAGGCTCAAAGTTGTCATTGATTATTTCCTCTCTCTCTTCCTACCCACAATCCCAGCTAATCATCTGCCAAATCACACTTTACTTTCCAGTGCCCTTTCTGCCACTTACAACAAGAAAACCAAAATGATAGGGATGATAACTATAGCTAACAATTACATAGCACTTTAAGTTTCTTAAAGTGTTTTACATATATTATCTAATTTAATCCTTACAACAATCTTGTACAATGAGTGATTGTATTATCCCCATTTATAAAATGGGAAAATTGAGATTGGTAACTCAAACACCAACCTACAGTTTTTCATCACCTCCTTCTCAATCTTTTAAAATAATTACTGGAGCTTCCTAAAAGTCCAACCAGGTACAATCAATTACAGCATCCTGGAAGCTCTCAAGACTTTATTGTCCTTTTTTTAAGCACTCAAGAAAAGCACCCAAACCTTTGGACACACACCTTTGAGGCAAAGTTATTGGAGGACATGAAGGCAAGTCACCAGAATGAACAGGCATAGATGGTTTTAGTATGGTTATAGTATGCATTGTTGAAAGTATTATTAACATTCAAGAATTCACAGAATCTTTGGAGCCTTAGAGAATGTATTTAATCATTTCCCAAATTATGTTATGATGATTTATACAAATAAATCTCCTGGCAGATTCTATAAACTCTTGGAAGAAGCTGTCTTGTTTTCCATTATGTACAGGTAACATGGTGTCTATATGAATATAGGTGCTTAATAAATATTTGGGAGAAGTGAACTAAATGGAAATTGCCACATCTGGCAAGGAGAGCAGGCAGGATCATAGAGGGGACTTGCTAAGTATGGGTAAATTCCCTTTTGTATAACTATTCCCTCTTTTCAAACTTACTCTGTACTCAGAGCCCTTTTTCCCTCTCTACAATTACTACTCTCTTGTTGCCTCTCCTAATCAAATTTTACAGTAAAGAGTAAACCTGAGAATTCATAAGCTACAAGTATGGGACTTGGGGGACAGAAGTAGATGTTTCTTGACCAATTAAAACAACTGTTTCACCAAAAATTACAAAGATTCACAGGACTTCGTTCTAATGGATTATCTCCTGAAGAAATGTACTTGTTAACATTCATCAGGAGTGGGAGTGCTGGGTGTGTGCTTCTTGTGTAATGGCTTTTGTTTTCATTGCCTTTTTAGAAAGCATCACTTTACATGGTATAGCTTGCTGATTATGGGGGTGCAGAGATCCAGATGAATCACAGAAGTAGGCAGAATGCACAAATATAAATTCTCCACAGTATGTCTTTCTCCCACGCTAACCTTTCTCATATGACTTTTTTTTAACCTGCAGCATCCCTTTCCCAATTACCTCATCTGAGCCCCAAAGTACAATGAATATGCTCAGGCGCTTACTATAAAATAAAAAGCATACACAAACAAAAGTGTGTGCTAAGCAGAATGTGCACTGTCATTTCTTCAGTTCCTAGTATGTAGAAACATCCTCTTAAGGTTATTCTCCTTTAATTATTCACTAAAATGGATATCACAGAAATTTATATAAAGGTTGAAAGTCTCTTTGTGACAAAAAGAAATCTTAATGGATGCCATTACTGAAATTGGATATTGCTGTGCACTTTCTACCAAATTGTTGCCATTTCTACATTAGTTATCTACAGCATAGAACTCCTTTCCAACCTTCCTCCCTCATTCTTCCACTTATGCTTTTAATTCCATCCATTAATGTTCTTGTTCCTGTCTTCATGCTGCTCTGGGATCTTGACACATTGTTCTTTCTCTACCTCTCTCCTTATATCTATTTCAATGTCTCCCTATTTTTCTGTATCCATCTTCCTCTATCACTATATGAGTGTATGTGTGAACATCTCTCTGTTTTCTGTCTCCCTCTATCTGTCTTTGATCTTCAGTCTCCAGATCTCTGTATCTGGAGTCAGGAAAGGAGGGAGTTTGAACCCTGTCTCCAACTTACTAGCTAGCTATGAAACCACTTAATTTCCCTGAACCTTGATTCCTTCATCTATAAAAGAGGGTACCTATCTCACAGGGTTGTTAGAGGATCAAATGAAATAGTATAGTAAAGTGCTTTATGTATCTTAGAGTGTTATATATGTGTATGTGTGTGTTATATAAACATCAGCTATTATTACTGGCTCCTTCCCCCTATCCATAAACATACTCATGTCTCCCCTATCCTAAAAATATTTTCCCTTGACTCTGCCAATCCTTCTTATAGCTTTCCTCCCCTGAAGTGCTAAATTATTAGGAAAAAGAACTTATAGATAGTGAACTGAAAAGTATCTCAGAGGTCATCTAGTCCAACCCATAACAACCAAGCCAGAATTCTATCTACAATATCCCCAGCCAAGTCACCATCTAACCTCTTCTTAAAGAGCTTCAAAACCTGGGAACCTACTACCTCCTGAGGAAGCCCATTACTATTTGGACATCCCTAATTGTGGGTGCAGTGAATAGAGCTTCCTGAAGCTGAAAAGAATGTCTTATTCCTCTACCACACAATAGTTTTTAAATATTTGAAGGCAAAGAAAGATGTCTTCATTTTTTCAGGAAAACTGCTATACTTTAACCAGTACTCTCTGTCTTGATCCACTCTACTTATTCTCCTCTTTTGTCAGCTCTCTTGTTTGCTGTCCCCCATGAAAGAAATGCTCCCTCATCTTTCTGCCTCCTAGCTACCCAGACTTGCTTCAAGTCCCAAGTAAAATCTCACCTTCTACATGAAGTCTTTCCTGATCTCTCCTAATTCTAGTGCTTTCCTTCTGCTGAGTGTTCCAGTTTATCCCGTACATAGCTTGTTTGCACATACTTATTTGTATATTGTCTCTTTCATTGTTCATCAAGAACAAGGTGTTTTTCACCTTTCTTTATATCCCTAGTAATGAGCAGTGTGCCTGACAGCTGACATGTTTTTAAAGAATGTTTATTTATTGATTGACTGAATGGCAATTTTCCAGATGACCCAATCTGTGAGATGTTATAAAACTAAAGTAAAAGATTTAACCTGTCCTTTACAGTAAATGTTATGCTTTGCATAATGCAGTCTTAGATCTTAATAGTATTTTCCTTCTTTGAATGCAGTCTCACACTTTAAGTCCTCCTTTGACTTTGCAACCCTACAAAACTCACAAATCTTTTTCATGTGAACTATTTAATCACATCTCCTCAATCCCATACTTGTATAGTGAATTATTTGAATCCAGGTGTAGAACTTACATTGATTTCTATTAAATACTCTATTAAAAAGTCTTCTAAAAATATTGAATTAGCTTTTTGGCTGGTGTATCACACTGTTGATTCATTGAGTTGTAATTGTTCAATTTAATTTAATAAATACTTAAAGTGCCTACTATGTGCCAAAATTCTAAAACTCCCAGATTTTTTCAAACCAACTACTATCCAGCCATGATTTCCTCCATAATGACCGTGTCACAATGATTTTAACTCATGTGTAAAATTTTGTACTTATTATTTTAAATTTTTTTCTTATGACCCAGCCAAAGATTTCATTAGATATTGCCTCTGTCATATAACACATTAGCTGTCACTCTTGGTTTTGCATAATCTACATATTTGATGAGTGTGCTATCTATACCTTTTTCCTTATCATTAATAAAAAGTTACACAGAGCCAAGAATAATTTCCTGGGGTACCCCATTAAGAAACCCCTTCCAAACTGACATTGCACCATTAGGGACTGTTTTGGGGGTTTTGTTTGGTGCAACAATACAAATAATTCAGCATTCTCATAATGGGGCTATTATCTAGTTTTATATTTCTCTACTTTTCCCTAAAATTATACAATAAGGTATTTTATCAAAGGCTTTTCAAGATTCAGGTATTTGTTTATTATGCAACCTAACAATCTCAAAAGAAGGAAATCTCTATCAAATCTATAATAATTACATGAGACTACAAGTATTGAACAGCAAGAGATCTTAGAAAAATCTGGCACAACCCCTTCACAGAGGAAGAAATTGAAACCCAGTAAGTTACTTAAATAAGTTAACTAACCTACTAACTTAACAGTAAGTTAAGTAACTTACCCAACAAAGATAGCAAGCATCAAGAGCAAAATCTGAACCTATTTCTTTTACGTGTCTGTGTGTGTGTGTGTGACTCCACAGTTTGTATTCTTTCCACCAAAGCATGCTGCCTCAATAAAGCAAGAAGCTAGAACCAACATAAAAGGTAAAAGTCTTGTGGAGTAATATACTGAAATATTTAAATCTTCCATTAAGTATCCCTACTCTTCAATCTATTCTATGTATCTAATATAGCCAAAAAAATAAACTTCAAAGGAGTTTCAGGACCCAGCTGAGCTGGCCTTTGCCTGATCACCTCTTGATGACTAGTTACTCCAAACACCTACACCACACAAGATTCAGGAAACACTGATTCTATCCAATTAGGTAATAGAAATGGACTACATTCAGAATAGGGACAGAAGATATATAAATCTGTTACAGGACTTCAGTTCCAAAGGGAAGGGAGATTAGAAATCCAAGAGAAAGAGGTAGAAAGAGAAATTCCATTTAAAATAACTGTATAAAGTATAAGATATTTGGCCATCAACATGCCAAGATACACACAGGAACTATATGAACACAACTATAAAACACTTTACATAAATAAAGACATCTTTAAAACTAGAGAAATATGAACTGATCAGGTCAAGCAAATATAATAAAAATGACAATACTGTCTAAATTATTTTATTTATTCAGTGACATACCAATCAAACTACTAAAGGATTACTTTATAAAGCTTAGGGGAAAAAACAATAACAAAATTCATCAAGAAGAAGATACAAGAATCTCAAGGGAATTAATGAAAAAAAAAAGTTGGAAGAAAAAAATGTATATTAGTACCAGATCTCAGACTATTCCCAAAAAAGCAATGTCATCAAAACAATTTGGTATTAGATTAGAAATAGAAAAGTTAATCAACACAATGTTTTAGGTAGACGATATTCAGAAGCAAATGTGAAGAGCACTTTAGTGTTTATTAAAACAAAGATCCCAGCTACTGGAATAAGGATTCTTTATCTGACAAAAACCATTGGGAAAGCTGGGAAGTAATTTGGCAGTCAATAAACTTTTATTAAATACCTACTGTGTGACAAGCACTTAGTTAAGTGTTAGGGATACAAAGAAAAGCAAAAGACAGTGTCTGCCCTTAAGGAATTCACAATCTAATGGGAGAAACAGCATACAAACAATTATGTACAAAGAAATTACATATAGGATAAATAGGAAATAATCAAGTGAGGGAAGACTCTAGCATTAAGAGGGATTAGGAAAGGCTTTCTCTGGAAGGTTAGATTTAGTTGGGATTTTAAGGCAGTCAAGAAAGAAAATCAAGAAAGTCAAGGGCACAATCGAAGATGGGAGGAATTGCAGGCATGTGGAACAATCAGTGAAAATGTCCCCAATCAGGAGATGAAGTATCTTATTTAAGGAATACAGAAAAGGAATACCATTGGATTGAGAAGTGTGGTATAAATTGTAAGAAGACTAGAAAGGTAGGCTTTATAGATATAGACTAGGCATAGAACAACAGTTTACACTGTATACTAAGATATACTCCAAATGGGTACATGGCAAATACATAAAGGGTGATATCCTGAACAAAGTAGCAAAGCAACTAAAAATTTCTCTGCTAGATCTGGGAATAGGGAAAGAGTCCATGACAAATAAGAAATAGACAAATCACAAAAGATAAAGTGAATAATATTGATGAAATAAAGTTTAAATGGTTTGTATAAACAAAATCAATGCAAAAAAATTAGAAGAGAAAGAGGGAAATGAGCAAAATGTAGCAAATTTCTCTGGCAAAGGTCTCAAGATATAAAGGGAACTGTGATTTAGATTTATAAACTTCAGATTCATAGGAATAAAAGCCATTTTCTAATTGATAAGCATTCTAAGAATGATGACCAAATAGTTTTGATGGAAAGAAATTCAAATCATCAATAGGCAAATGAAAAAAAAATACTCTAAGAGGTATAAAACTCACAGCTGAATATATCAGGAATCAAATTAAAATGTAACTGTGAAATGTTTAGCAAAATAAATAAAAATACAATACAAAATAGATAATGTGAATTAGTGATTTTCTAAGTCAATATCCTACTACAGGTATCCCTTTCTATTTGTGCCTGAAGTTTGTGCTCTAAATCACTGATAATTATTAAATATCTGCAGGCTTATTTCAGAAAATCCTGGAAAGATGTACATGAACTGATACTGAGTGAGGTGAGCAGAACCAGGAGAATATTATACAATAAACAGCAATATTATGTGATGATAACTATGATAATTTATCTCTTCTTAGCAACACAGCAATCCATGATAATTCCAACAGATTTGGGATGAAAAATACCATCCATATCCAGAGAGAGAATTATGGAGGCTGATTGTGAATAGAATTAGGATTAAAGCATAGTATTTTCACTTATTTTGTTTGTTTGCTTGCTTGCTTTTCTCTTTTTCATTTTTTTTTTCCTTTCGGTCTGATTTTTCTTGCCCAACATGATAAATATAAAAATATGTTCAAAAGTATTGCACATATATAACCTATATCAGATTGATTGCTGTCTTAGGGAGGAAGGAAATAAGGAAGGAATGGAGAAAAAAATAGACTAAATAATCTTGCAAGGATGAATGTCGAAAACTATCTTTATGTGTATTTGGAAATATAAAATACTATTGAGAAAGAAAGAAATAGGACAAGGAAAGATCAGAAAAAAAACAATTATATATAATAAAAATTATGTATATGTGTAAATAAAAATATCATAAAAATATGTAATGTCCTCCACATGTAGCATGGGGGTAGTGTTGTGTGGTTTGAAGAACCATCTCTAGACCCTTTTCCCCCAATTCTTCTCCAATTAATTCTTGTCAAAGCCAGAAGCTTGGCCACTCTTCTTTCCTCAAAAGGCTAAAATTGCATCCATCTGCTCTCTTAAATAGTTTATCTAGGGATTGTGGTTTTCAGATTTAAGCTAAAATTCTAGTTGCTATTTATTAATAGGAAAAGGAGAGCCCCGAGAGTTATATCAAAGACTCCTTTCCCACCACATACCAATGCCACAATGAACATCCATAGAAAGCAGCATGAGCCCAGTAGTAAAACAGAAATCAGATAAAATATACAAAGGAGAATATGTACCTGACAAAACAGAGTAAAAGAGCTCTGTCATTAAAAGTGAGGTTAATTAGACTCAGCCAAGAAATAGTTTCAAATCTTATCTAAAAGGAAATTCCCTGAAGTTTTTAAGTTGGGGATAGGGACATAATAGAAACTGCCTGCTCCTCTCATATCACTTTTTTTTAGAGTCTTATTCTCCCTTCAGCAACCTGAAATGGGATTGCTATTAACAATTTTTTCTCTTGAACCTGGAATCCTGGAAGCACCCAAAATGACTGCACAACTCAAAGAAATCTCAAAAAACTGAAGATGGTCAAGCTACTCAAAACACTCCAGGACACTGAAAACACTCCATGATACTGAAAAGACTCAAGAAGACTAAAGAGACTGAAGCTCTCATCTATCCCATTCTTGCCAATTCTACCCTGACCTTCCCCTCACACACCTGTGAGACATTGATCTCCACCATACCATGACAATTGGTATGGAAGTCTCATACCAATTTGGAAGTTGGATTACAATTAGATCAATACAAATTAAAACAATTCTGAGGCACCATCTCACACCAGTCAAGGGAAAATAACAAATGCAGGAGAGATGTGTTTTGAACTGATCCAGACATTCTGGAAAGCAATTTGGAACAAGGGCCCCCAAACTGTTAAACAATACTTACTCTTTTACCCAACAATACCACTATAAAGGTCTATTCCAAATAGGACAAAGAAAGAAGAAATTGATTCACGGATACAAAAACAATTTAATTCACAATTAAATTTTATTTTATTGTTAATATTCTCCTCTTTCCCTAGATTTTCCTTCTTTCCCCTTCCCACTGAGAAAGCAAAAACAAAAACAAACAAAAAAAATGTTAAAAATTTGTAGAGTCAATTAAACAAATTTCTACATTGGCCTTGTCCAAAAGTCTGATTTTGTATTCCAAATCCATCACCTCTCTGTTAGTAATTGGACAACATGCTCTTTCTAAGTCAGCTGGAATTAATTATGGTTAATCATTAGTTGTGGTTAGTGTAGATTAGAGTTTTCAAGTCTTTCACAGTTTAAATAAAGTTACTATGTTGTAGAAATTATTCCTGGTTCTACTCATTCTACCTGAGTTCATACAAATCTTCCCAGATTTCTCTGAAATGGTCCCTGTCTTCATTCTTAGAGTACAATAGGATTTCATAATATCCAGAACCATAACTTGTTCAATCATTTCTATCAATAATTGTTGTACAAAAGTTCTTTTGAACATGGGTCCTCTTTCTCTTACTCTGATCTCTTCAAAGTATAAACATTGTTTTCTAGAATGGCTAGGTCAGTTCATGGCTGCACCAATAGTGTTTTAATAATATACTTCTTTCTTCACAATCCTTCTCACATTTTCCATTGCCCTTTTTGTCAACTGACAATATGATAGTTTCAAGATGGAACCCCAGAGTTGTTTTAATCCACTCTGATGTAATTAGCAAATTTAAAGCATTTTTTCCATATGGCCTTTGATAACTTGGATTTCTTCCTTTAAAAACTACCTACTCATCTCCTTAGACTTTTTATCATTTGGAGAATGGTATAAATTTGAATTAGTTCCTTATTTATACAGATGAGTTCTATCAGCCATTTACAAAATAGTTAATATCTGGGCCACAAACATTTCTTTCAATGATTGAAAAGAAATGATTCTATTAAGCCCCTTACTTGACATAAATATGGTCCTAATATCTGTCCCTTATGAAAAGTTTCTTGCTGGAAACTGGGAGTGAATTTGCACATTATAATACTACTTTCTTTGAGAAAGAATTATAATTTCCTGGACAACATCCAATACATGAGAGATATGTAGGAATGTCTACAAGCAACAAGAATCCAAATGGTAGAAGAAGGTGAAAACCAGAGAAAAGATAGCATGACCTTAGGAATAAAAATCTTTCATGATAAGAGCAAAAGTTAATACAGTCTCACAGTCTGGGACACTAAATGACTCCTACCATATCTACACATTTCATTGAGGAACTGATACAGTTAGTCCTCACCATTTGTAATCCCTATTTAAAGTATTCATGTGATTTTATTGGTAATTTTCACTTTCACATTGGCAACCACACAACATTTGCACTTATGCATAGTAGAGGAAAAAATGGAAGATATAATGCATACATTTTCGTGACGAGGCTGGTATCCTAGTAAGCATTTCCCTGGTCTTATTCACCCTACTATTATAAGGAGCTATCTATGCATTTGCTACATATTTCCATTGTCTTTAAAATTCAAGTTTTATTTTGCAATTATACCTTCCAAAGTGTAATGCAAGTCCTTTGCACACTAAATCCAAAAGTGCAAAGATACTGGTGCAGCTTATGGAGAAAATAAAAATGTTAAGTGAAAATAATGACAGTGTCTGCAGCAGCTGCTGCAGCACTTTGATGCTAACAAATTGAAGATTCATTATGTCCCCATAAAGGAGGAAAGTATTTCAAGCTGTTGTGTCCTTTATGATCTCTAACTCCATCCATCTGTTGGGAAGGACAGAATGTGAGAGAGAATATTGAGACCTCTCCAGTCTTGGCATCTTCCTGCAATAGCAACTAAAGTCTCAACAACCTTTCCCTTTGTTTTCAAGGACAGCAAAGGCAGGGAGGTTTATAGTACTATTGCATACATTACAATGGCTTTACAATGCCATCTGACAATGTAAGATTCAGGTTTAAAAATGGTTTATTTTAAGAATTTTTATTTACCATATAGTACTTGCAGTCCTGTACATTTCAAGTGTTATGAATAGTGAATATTGTCTCAAATTATTTTTGATTAAAATGTTAGCACAAAAGGTTATAGAATTCTAGGGAATTACTATTGAGAAAAATGTTTTGCATGTTACCAATTTTATTTTGTGTACTCTATTTTATGTGTTATTTCATGGTTACTTTGTAGAGGAAAGTGAGTATGTAGGGATTAATGTTTTTATAGAGAATTATATGTAGAAAAGTGTGGTTTCAGCAGTCTTTAATGTACCTATTTCCTCAAAGTTCCTCCCACATTTTCCATTTCCCTTTTTATCACCTGACAATATGATAGTTGCAAGGTGGAACCTCAGCATTGTTTTAATTCAGTCTGATCTAACTAGTGATTTAAAGCATTTTTCCATGATTATTGTTAACTTAGATTTCTTCCTTTGAAAACTACCTATTCAGATCCTTAGACTTTTTATTATTTGGAAAATGGCTCTTTAATGATATAAATTTTAATTAGTTCCTTATGTATACAGGTGAGTTCTATCAACCATTTACAAAATAGTTAATATCTAGGCCACAAATATTTTTCTCAATGATTGAAAAGAAATGATCCTATTAAGCATCTTACATGGAATAAATATGGTCCTAATACAGTATTACAGTTTTTGGTGGTCATAATGTATCAACAATCATGTTTTTTTTAATTTCCATGCCATTTTCTAGGAATACTTCTCCCATGAAAGTTGAAGATTAACTGTATTTCTGGGTAGGCAAACAAAAAATGTGAAGAATGGGATGAAATCATAGAGGTTGAACTGATTTGACTACCAAATATACATGCACCAAATGATATAGCATCCAAATTCATAAATGGAAAGAGTAAAAGAAAACAGAGTAACACAATAACTATAATACACTTGTGTATAATACACTTCAATGTTTCTTTCTCAGAGATATATAAATATAATCAGAAAATATATAACTGAACAAATTATCAGAATATAGAATTAATGTTCATAATGGGAACATTAAAAATATACATCTCTCTATGCAGATATAATGTTTACAAAAATTGAATGTTTTAGAGCAGAGAGAGAGTTTAAATAAGTGAAGGAAAGGCTAAATATATCCTTTACAGACCATAATGCAAAACAAATAATACAGTGTACATAAGTCAAAGTTACAGACCTAAATAAAGACTTAATAATGGAATCTTGAATAATGAGTACATTAAAAAAATATAGAAACAGTCAATAACTATTTGAAAAAATGATAATGATGGAATATTATGCCAAAATGTCTGAAATCCTCATAAGGAAACAAATATTTCTGAAGACGGGTATAAACAAAATAGAAAAAAGTATTAATAGGTTGAAAGTGAAAATTTTAAGACTAAAAAGTACATATTTAAACAATAACAAAATAGAAAAAATCTTGAAAATTTTAAGAGAAATAGATAAAATAAAAACAAAAATACTGTAGAAAAAAAGGATATTATTGGAGAGATTTTTTTTTGCTAATGACCCAGACTAATTGGAATTAGTCAAACAGCAAAAATTCCTATGCTACTTTTAAGTTAATTTACAGTTTAGCACTAACCAGATCAAATTTCCAAGGAAATACTTTAGAAAATAAGGGAAAAAAAGAAAGAAACACCATCTATTAAGTTCCAGGCACTGTGTGAAGTGATTTATAAATATTATCTCATTTGATCTTATAACAACTCTGAGGAGATTAGTATTGTTATCCTCATTTTATCGCTGAATAAAACTGAGATGGACAGAAGTGAAGTGACTTGCTCAGGATCACACAGCTAGGAAAATTGTGACTTTAAAGAATAATACTATTTATATCAAAAAAAAGTTTAGAATGTATTTTTTTTAAAAAAATATGAATTAAAAGAAGATAGCACTTTCAAATCTCAAGTTAGATTATCAAACAGTAATCATCAAAACTATTTGTTACTGGAAGAGACTTGTCCAACACTTGATATTAGCTGTTTAATGGTTTTCAATCACGTCTGGCTTTTCATGACCCTGTTTGGAATTTTCTTGGCAAAGATACTGGAATTATTTGCCATTCCCTTCTCCAGTTCACTTTATAGATAAGGAAACTGGGGCAAAAAGTATTGAGATACTTGCCCATAGTCACACATCTAGTAAGCATCTGAGGCCAGATTTGAACTCAAAAAGGCCAAATTTAAACCCAATTAATCAGCCTAATTTTACACCCAGCACTTTATCCATTGCACCAACCTTTGATACTAGTCCTAGGTGGCTTCATCTACTTACTGGTTATGTGGCCCAGGGCAAGTCACTTAACCCTGTTTACCTCAGCTTCCTCTACTAAAAAAATGGGAATAATAACAGCCCTTAACTCTCAAGGTTGATGAGACCAAAATAAGATTTTGATTTCTGTATTTTGATTACAGAATGACAAACATATTTTGAAAATATATATCTGATTGATATATTTTTCCACTTCTCTCTGATGTTTGGTTTAAGGTACAACGTCTCCATATTTGCTCTGGGAAAAAATAGTGGATTTTTATCCAGATAGGAAGATTTAGGAGCTCAGGTGAAAAGCTGAATTTGAGGGATTCTTTGACCTGAAGAATTGAGAAGGGTATGGAAAGAACTTGGATCAAAAGCCCAGAAAAAGCACCAACGCCATCAGAGGGAGAAACACAAAGTAGCATGTGTCAGGTAAACCAAGTCACTTCAATACCTAATCCTTTAACATGCTATCCCCTTAGAATCCAGTGGAGACAGTCTAGTGCCATATGCCCAAGAGCCCTGGAAATAGCCTCATTCCCAGACCATTGACCCTCTTCAGTATGACCCGATAACTGTCATCCAAAGGAATTACCAGGCAGTTACTGTTACAGGTATGGAAATCCTCTACTGAAGACTTGGAAAAGAAAGTTCTTACACCAAAATTCTTGGTCCTGAATATGGATTTATTAATGAAAATGACACTAAAGATGTGTTACTAGCTGCTCTGCCATTATAGCCTAATGACCATTGAACCTTTCCATCTATCTTACTGATGAATCCTTCTATGTGTGTTATTTACCTGATTGGTCTTTTAAAGTAGGAACTATCTTACTTCTCTATCTGCCTTCCTACTGTAGAAAGCTTTTAATAAATGGTTTTATGTTTATTCATTCATTCATATGGTCACCTAAAATGTTTGCTATCATTATGTAGATTCATCCAGGCAAAGCCAACATTTTTTGAAATTAATTATTTGTTTGTAAATATAGTGTCATCAATCAGGGTAAGCATTATCAGATAGACAATAATATTGTCTTATTTATGTACTTATATATTCAAATAGATGAGGCTTCCTATATGCATAGTTAACTAAGTAAAGCAAAATAAAATAATTTTAAAACAATAAGATTCTTCATTCAACTGAGCTTTTTTCCTAAAAAATAATAATTTTAAACCTACCTTATTAAAGTAATTGAATGTTAACCATAACCACTACTAATTATTTTCTAAATGATATGAAATTTAGAGCAAATTTGAAAACAAAAGTAAGCATTCAGGCTCATCTCTGTCCCTGAGAGTCAAACAAGATGATGATTAAGCCAAATTGGACCAAATCTGAATCTAGGACTTTGTATAAATACCCTAACTGGGACCAGAGTTTGAATTATTAAGTTACAGCAGCTAAAGTGAGAGAGCCATTCTTCTAGGTATCAGCTGATGATAATAACACGAGCAGAAACCATCAATAATCTATTCACTTAAGATTACTATCATTTTTTACACTAAATATGTATGACTTTCCAGAACAATCTTCATATAAGAACATACATATCATACAATGAAGGCATTTTATCTCCCCCCACTAGGAACTAGTTGCTAGAATTTAAACTATAAAATAGGGATAGAGGTGACCCCTCTATCTTAGAATTTACAGTAGACAAGGAGAAAAAAGTTAGTTGTTCTCTGACATTCATCCTAGATTTGGGGACAATGGATTTCAAAGGGTTGATTAAAAAGATATATCCCAAGAATTCACTATTAGATACAAGTGGGATCTCAAAATGTTTTCAAAGAGAAGCATATGCATTAGCCTGTAAGTCTCCTCCCATCAAAAATCACAGAGCCCTGGTTACTTGACTAGCTTAGGTCTTATCTCTAAATCTTTACAGCCTCAAACATATACATTGAAAAAAGACTTGAAAGAAACTCTGAGCTCCCAGAGATATGAAGTATCATATCTATCTCCCCTGGACCAGAACCTAATGGGTCAGTCAAAGGGGAAAAATACAGAATCACAATTAAAGGGGAAAGAAAGGGACCTGGCCACCAGATGATGTAGAACAAGCATAAATTATTGGATCTTTCCCATAATAGAATGGATCTAAATCTATTTCCTTTGTTCTTTATCCTTCAAAGACATAATTCTACAAATAAATTTCTAGCAATCAGTGAAGTTGTCCAGTCTATAAGAAGCATGGAAGGACACTTGGTGCTCAACATTATCATAAACCCAGATCACTGCTTCCAGATGAGCACACGATCCTTGTGACATAATGAAAGGAGAAGAATTTAGCCTTTGTCCGGGAAGCGGTTTCTGTTTTGTGCCAGCTCGTAAGCATAATAATCACAATAGACATTTTCTATAGTACTTTCTATAAAGTGCTTTATCCATAATATCTAATGGCATTCTCAGACACATCCTACGTGCTGATATCATTTCCCATATTTCAACAGACTTGTCCAGGATCACATAGCAAATAAGTGTGTGAAGTGAGATTTCCAACCTGCATCTTCCTGATTCCAATGCCAAACTACCCATTATTCCATGTTATGTCTCCCATAAGGCTCCTCTGATAACAGCTATGATGGCTCTGACTTGCTATCAATCAGGAAAAACTTGTTTCCCTTTTCCAAAAGTTCCTTTTGAACTATAGTTCTATCATAAAGATAAAGAATCCATTCTTTTGTTTTAAGCAGTGCCCTCTTCTGTAGGTTTTCTCTTAAAATTTATGGCGCCTAAAACAGTGTCTTGAACAGTAAATATAGGTTTGATGAATGGAAAAAGTCCTGAAATGAATTTAAATAACTATAGGAAGACTACTTTGCATCATTAATACCTCCATATCAAAAAAATGTATTAAATGCATCTGCCTCATGATGAAAGAAGTGTAGACAGAATGAAACTGAGTGTCTAGGAGACTTCACTTGATTAACCTGGAGAAGGGTGTACAACAGAGATAAGAGAGGCGCTGGAGGCACGTTTCATTAATATCACATTTACTCAGAACTAGAAGACTAATGTGGTAGGTATAATAGGAACAATTAGGAAACATTTAATTAGGACATACTTAGTGTCACTAATAACATCTGGACTAACATTTTTGTCACTACTCATAGCACTGCTATCTATTTTTTCCAATGTTACAAGTATTCTTAGATAATAATTCTATCTAGTTATATAATCAGAAGGTGCAACATCACAACAACACAATTGTGGGCCCTTAATTTGTTTTACAGAAGCACTACTTGTAATTTTTGAAAAGGCTTGAGATCACCAGGAAAGGAAAAAACTGATGAAGTTCCTAAACTGAGGAAGGTTAATATCTTAGAGAGAAAGTACATAAAGAATCACAGAATTTAGACTAACTTTCCTACTTCAGCTGGACCATAGAATTGTTTTATGTGTGTTGAGAAAAAAGTCTCACTCCAACATAAAGATAAGACACCTATATGTAAGGGCTATGATCTTCATAGAGACAAGATGCATAATCATGTAAGTAAGAATGAGGCAAATTGAAGCACTTACTTCCAACCTTTACTCTAATCTTTCCTGAGGTCTCTGTAGCCTTTACTCCTTAGGTCACACATTTTTTTTGATATACTCTTCTCTTTTAATTTTTGCAACACTACTCTCTCCTGGTTTTCTTTCTACCTATCTGACTGCTTCTTCCTTGTCTATTTTGTATGGCTCAAATCACACCAATTCACAGTAGCCTCCAAGATTCTGTCTAAAAGCCTCTTTTCTTTTCTCTCCATACTATTTCACTTGGTGATTTCTTCAGCTTGCATGGCTTCAATTGTTACCTCTAGAAGATGACTCTTAGATCCACTTGGCAAACTCTAACCTCTCTCCCAACCTTGAGTTTGCCTTGATTGAGTATCTAGAACTGGATGTCTCCTAGATAAATTCAACAGGTTCAAAGCTGAACTCATTATCTTTGAACAAAAACCTTGTCTCTTTTTATAACTTCCCTATTACTATTAAGGGTATCATCATCTGTGATTCAAACCAGTTCCTATTGTTCAGCGATGAAGATAGTCATATACATCCAGAGAGAGGCCTGTGGGAACTGAGTGTGGACCACAACACAGCATTTTAACGCTTTCTGTGAATATTTCCATGCATTTTGTTTTCCTTCTTAGGTTGTTTTTTCTTCTTCTCTTTCTAGATATGATGTTTCTTGTGCAGCAAGATAACTGTATAGATATATACACATGTATTGTATTTGTCATATAATTTATCCTATTTAGCATGTATTAGATTACCTGTCATCTAGGGGTG
>JAJPUD010010002.1:23696-63696 GCA_023553655.1 Myrmecobius fasciatus
GGGGGGAAGGAGGCGAAAAGCTTGGGAAAGAAAAGTTTTTTTGCAAAGGTCAATGTAGAAAAATCACTCATATGTTTTGTAAATAAAAAGCTTTATTAAAAAAAGGGGGTATCATCATCCTCCCACTCCCTCAGATTCTCACCCAGGTATTATCTTCAACTGCTTACTCTTACTCTTCATATCCAATTAGTGGTCAAATGTAATGGTTTCTACCTTTGTAATATGTACCCCCCTTCTCTTATCTGACACAACCACTGCCCTACTAGAGATCCTAATCATTTCATGCCTGGACTATTATAATTGTCTTCTACTTTGTCTCCTTACTTCAAGACTCTCCTTCTAATTCATCCTCTACTTAGTTATCACTCCCTGCCCTTTCAATTCAACAATTCCAGTGACTCCCTATTATCTCCAGGATCAAATGTAAAATTCTCTGCTTGACTGTTAAACTTACTCATAACTTGGTCCCTTGCTATCTTTTCAGTATTTTTACAATTTATTCCCCTCCCTCCAATACTCTGCCATCCAATGATGCTTATCTCCTTGATGTTTTTGCCACATGGCACTCCATATCCTGACTCAAAATGTTTTCATTGGCTGTGTACCATGTGTGAAATTCTTTCTCTCTTCATTTCTACCTCCTGGTTTTTTCAGCTTCCTTTTAATTTCAACTAAAGTCCCTACTTCTTACAAAAACTTTTCTTGGTAAGGTCAAAATGGGTTCACGATCTAGAATAAAGAATGATATTATAAACAAATTAGAAAAGCATAGGATAGTTTACCTCTCAGATCTGTGAAGGAGGAAGGAATTTGTGACCAAAGAAGAATTAGAGATCATTATTGATCACAAAATAGATAATTTTGATTATATTAAGTTAAAAAGTTTATGTACAAACAAAACTAATGCAGACAAGATTAGAAGGGAAGCAACAAACTGGGAAAACATTTTTGCATTCAAGGTTTCTGATAAAAACCTTATTTCTAAAATATAGAGAGAATTGACTCAAATTTATAAGAATTCAAGCCATTCCCCAATTGATAAATGGTTAAATGTTGTGAACAGACAATTTTCAGATGAAGAAATTGAAACCATTTCTAGTCATATGAAAAGGTGCCCTAAATCATTATTAATCAGAGAAATGCAAATTAAGACAATTCTGAGACAGCATTACGTACCTCATTTTAGCTAAGGTGACAAGAAAAGATAATGAGGAATGTTGGAGGGAATGTGGGAAAACTAGGACACTAATATATTGTTGGTGGAATTGTGAATGGATCCAACCATTCTGGAGAGCAATTTGGAACTATGTCCAAAGAGCTATCAAACTGTGCAAACCCTTTGATCCATCAGTGTTTCTACTGGGCTTATATCCCAAAGAGATCTTAAAGGAAGGAAAGGACCCACATATACAAAAATGTTTGTAACAGCCCTTTTTGTAGTATCAAGAAACTGGAAATCGAGTGGCTGCCCATCAGTTGGAGAATGACTGAACAAGTTATGGTATATGAATGCCATGGAATATTATTGTTCTATAAGAAATGATCAGCAGGATGTTTTCAGAGAGATCTGGAGAGACCTAAATGAACTAATGCTGAGTGAAATGAACAGAACCAGGAGATCATTGTACAAGGCAACAACAAGATCATGCAATGATCAATTCTGATGGACATGGCTCTCTTCAACAATAAGATAATTCAGACCAGTTCCAATGATCTTATGATGAAGAGAGCCATTTACACCCAAAAAGAGTATTATGGGAACTGAGTGTGGTTCACAACATAGCATTTTCACTCTCTTTGTTGTTGTTTGCTAGCATTTTATAATCTTTTTCATTTTTTCTGGTCTGATTTGATTTTTCTTGCACAGCAAAATAATTCTGTAAATACATATGCATATATTGGATTTAACATTTATTTCTACCATGTTTAACATATATTGGACTACTTGCCATCTAGGGGAGGAATGGGCAAAGGGGGGGGGAATTGGAACACGAGATTTTGCAAGAGTTAATGTTGCAGAATTATCCATGCATATGTTTTGAAAAATAAAAAGCTTTAATAATTAAAAAAAACTTTTCTTGGTCCTCTTTAATTTTAGTGCCTTCCCTCTGTAATGTCCCCAATATTTCCAATATATACTTTGTTTATATATTATTGTTGTTTTTCAGTTATGTCCAACTCTTTGTGACCCCATAGACCATAGCATGCCTGTCCTGAGCATGAGGTTTTCTTGTAGAGATGTTGAAATGGTTTGCCCTTTCCTTCTACAATGAATTAAGGCAAATTGGGATTCATTGACTTGCCCAGTGTCACACAACTAGCAAGTGTATGAGGTCACATTTGAATTCAAGTCTTCCTGACTTTATACTCAGTGTTCTATACAGTGAGCCACTTAGTGCCCTTGTTTATTCATAGCTGCTTGTATAATCTTCCTTCATTAGATTATGAGCTCTTTGAGAACAGGGACAATCTTTTGCCTTTATCCTGGGTAAATTTCTTAGTTCCTCAGGGTTTCAGGCAATTCTCAAGAGACAATAATAATTTTTCAAAAGAAAAAAAATAATGACAAAGTTCATGTGGAAGAAAAAAAGGTAAAGAACAACAAAGGAATCAGTGAAAAAAATATGTAAAAGAAGGGGGACTAGAGACTCCATATCTTGAATTTCAGGGAGTTTGCTGATCTGAAGCAATGGAAGGAATATCCATACTGAGAGTTATCCTTAGGAAATAATGATTCTAAATTTATACTTTATACTTCTAAGTTTGCATCATACTAACTACTAAACTAAACATGTTTTGGTCAGTTGGATTTGTTGATTATCTAATTGATCAATTTCTGTTCTAGAGAGGTTAGAGGTAGAGATATAGTTTGAAATTCAGCAAAGTACAAAATGCATGAAATTTTTCAAATTTTGTAAGGGTCCTGAAGTTGGGACAGAAGTATTGCTATAATGATTCACTCCTCATTCTTGCTCCAATAAGCCTAATTCACCCTAATTTGACACTTTACAAAAGTAAATCTCTGTTGGCAGTCAATATATAAAAAAACTATAGAATCCAAAGACAATTAATTACAGGCTGAAATTTTGAAGTCAAAAAAGGCAGACTCTAAAATGGAAGTTCATATTATTCAACATAGAATGAATGAATGCTTAATGAAGCATTGAACAAATAGAATCCTTCCCTCCATTCCCCTGAAAAGAGGATCGTTTAGCAGAATCATGATAGTTCTAAGGTGCTTCTCATAACTCCTAGAGATCTAGGGGTATCTCCCTAAAACAAAACCATCTATTGGAAACACTGTGAATGAAGTATAAATTGTAATCTTGGAAACTATAAGAGTTGTCATGAGGAAGTGTTGTAATGATAGAACTTTGTGGTGACTCATGAGAGAATATTAGAAAAGGAGAAAGGGATAACCAGGAGCTGTCAGTATTTATTCTTTACTATCCAGTGAAGAGAATGAGCTTTACAATGACTAGAAAGGTATACTCTGTGGTGAAAGAGAGATGATGTTCCTGGCTCTATGGCCAAATAGGTGGTCAATCTGACAAGAAAGTCCTGCTCTCTTTGTGCTGATTTCATGCTTCACAAAAGCCTTCTACTGATCAGTAGATCAAATAGGGGAAGGTAATGTCCACTTAAATATTCCAATCACATGAAAGATAAATTCTTTCAATGTAAATGAATAAACAGGCATTCCAGATCATAAACAGGCCTTTTATAGATGGGGTTATTTTGTATGAGCCAACAGAAATTTAATCACTCCTGGATGGGCCTAATAAGTCAAATTCCTGATCCTACAAAGCTGAGGATCTAGAGATCAATGTGATTCCATGCAAGGTACAACAGTCCCTTGAGTCTCTGCCAATCAGTCAATCATCCTTCTCCCTTTCCTTTACCCAGTTCCTCTCTCTACCTCTCCTGAGGCAGTGAAGTGGCCCAGTGGATTGAGTATTTTTTTAATTAAAGCTTTTTATTTTCAAAACATATGCGTGGATAATTTTTAAACATTAATCCTTGTAAAATATTTTGTTCCAATTTCCCTTTCTTCTTCCCACCCTCTCCCCAAGATGGCAAATAGTCCAACACATGTTAAACATGGTAGAAATATATGTTAAATCCAATATGTGCATACATACACAATTATCTTGCTGCACAAGAAAAATAAAATCAAAAAGGAAAGAAATGAGAAAAACAAAATGCAAGCAAACAACTACAAAAAGAGTGAAAATGCTATGTTGTGAACCAACTCTCAGTTCCCATAGTTCTCTCTCTGGGTGTAGATAGTTCTCTTTATCACATGATCATTGGAACTGGTCTGAATTATCTCATTGTTGAAGAGAACCATGTCGATCAGAATTGATCATCGTATAGTCTTGTTCCCATGTATAATGATCTCCTGGTTCTGATCATTTCACTTAGCATCAGTTCATGTAAGTATCTCCAGGTCTCTGAAATCATCCTGCTGGTCATTTCTTATAGAACAATAATATCCCATAACATTCATGTACCATAACTTATTCAGCCATTTTCCAACTGATAAGCATCCATTCAGTTGTAGATAGAGCATTGAGCTTGGAGTCAAGAACACCTGAGTTAAAATTCACAGCAAGTCACTTAATCTCTGCCTCAGTTTCTTCAACTGTAAAATGAAGATAATAATACCACCTATCTCCCAGAATAGTTGTGAGGATTGTGTTTGTAAAACACATAATACAGGATCTTGTATAGAGAAAACCTTTGGGAATTGCTTATTTTCTTTCTTTTCCCAATTTTTCCTTCCCCAGACATACCATCTCAACTGCAACACTAATGCATATTCCAATTTATATGAATATTTTTTGAGTTGCATTGAAAGACACAGCAAGCTAAGATCTTCACACAGGGCCATTTTGCCATGGATATTGCATTTGTGGTATAATCCACATGATAGCTGTGCACTCCAAAGCTAACCTTCTATCAAATTCTTTGTAAAAAATTACCATACCAAAGATTTGGACATAAAGACCTCTCAAACACATGCCCTCTCTAAAATGCATATTTTGAACTCCCATTTTTATTACTATTGCCTTCTTAACTTTCAGCTGTTATATAATGAATCACCAAAAATCTGGAGGAATTGTACCCCTGCTATGGAGATCCTAGGCTGCCAAACCTGAATGTCAGAACATCAGGATATCATGTGAAATAACTAAGGACAGCCAGCTTGGTGCATGGACATGAATGGAAAGCATCATTAAACATTCTGCCTTTGCTCACCACAATTGACATTTCAGTGGAAGGATAAACATAGTAACATCTTCTTTTGCTGCACTCATAATGTCTCTTGCATCTTAATATGTATGTCCTAATATTGGCAACATGAACATCCCCTGTCTCCCATGATATGCAAAATCACCCAGAAAAATAGCAAAAAAAAAAATCAAGGAGAATTCATTCTATTGCTATTCCTTCTCTAAGGCAACTAACTTCTCCAGCAATATGACAAGCAGTTATTTTTTCGGGGAAAGGGGAGTTCTGGAGACTTTTCCTATCTTATACAGGTTAAAAGTATAGTTTCTACTCATTAGTCTTATCCCCCTATTGATAAATATAGGAAGTTTTAACCTATTCTGTTTTCAATAGAGACCAGAGGCCCATCCTTAGGCAACATGGTTCCCCAATCCCCACCTCTACATTGATACTAAACAATGAAGAACAGTTGATCAACTTAGCCCACTATAATTCAAAATTGCTGAACTCAAGAAATCTGCCAGCCTTAACTTCTCTGGTTGAAGGAATCACAGGTATACACCACTAAACCTAAGAAGCCATTCTTGTTTTCATTTTTCCTTTTATCTTTCTTGAAATTTACTATTTCTATAAATCTGTGTAGTTATAAATTAGTTTTATAGATAATGGTGTGATTTAAAGGGCTCTTGGGTGTGGAAAGATCTTCCTGTTGGAGGAAGTGCTATCCAACCTTTTTAGAAAGAAAAAAAAAAGAATGTTAGGATCACAGATTTTGAGCTGAAAGGAACCTTACAAACTATGCAGTCCAATTCATTAAATTTTCAAATGAGATAATTAAGGTCTAAAGAGGGAAAATTACTTGCCCAAAGTTATACAAGTAGCAAAAACAGGATGAAAATTTGACACCAGATGCAGTATTCATCCCAATGAATTGTTGTGACTTTAAAAGACTTTTTTTTTCTTTGAATTTTGGTCTGTTTTCTAAGGCGAAGCAGCATTCTTTTTTTATTAAAGCTTTTTATTTGCAAAACATTCTGCATAGGTAATTTTTCAACATTGATCCCTGCAAAGCCCTCTGCTACAGACAAAGCAGCATTCAACCTACATCTGATCTAGCTCGAACATTGGTCCTTCTATGAAAACTTAAAGCATCCACTCCTGAGAGGAGATTTATTTTTTGCATGTCCATCTGCAAAAATGTGAAGGAAGATGGCCCAGCTGTACCAGATCACAAACCATTCTACACACTGGTCATCATCAAAACAATTTGGTACTAAGAAATATGTGATGGACCAGTGAAATAGATTGGGTACATATTGCATGGAAGGTAATAGCCATAGTAATGTAGTATTTGAGGAACCCAAAGATCTAAGACTTTGGAGTAAGAAATTTACCATTTGACAAAAATTGCTGGGAAAATTGGAAAGCAGTTTGGCAGAAACTAAACAGGTCAATATCTCACACTGAATAACAAGATAAAGTCAAAATGATTTAGATATAAAGGGTAATATCATAAATAAATTAAGGGAACATGGACAAGTTTTACCTACCAGATCTATGTTTATGAACAAAAAAATAAAGAGGATCATGGCAAATAAAATAGATAATTTTGATTACATGAAATTAAAAGGGTTTTTGTAAAACAAACCAAATCTGTTGAAATTAAAAGAAAAAAAACTGGAAAAACATTTATAGCAGCTAAGTCTGAAAATATTTCATTTCTTAATACATTAGGGAACTGAGTCAAATTTATAAAAATAAGATCCATTCTTCAGTTGATTAATAGTCAAAGAATATGAACAGAAAGTTTTCAGAAGAAGAAATCAAAGCAATCTAAAATTATATGAAAAATTATCTGAATCACTATTTAATAAATAAATACAAAATTGAAAGTATTTTGAGTACAATCTCATATCTATCAGATTAGCTAAAGACAGAAAAGCAAAATGTAAAATGCTGAGAGAAGATGTGGAAATAAAGAAACATTAGAGCACCCCTGGTAGAATTGTGAACTAGACCAGTTATTCTAGAGAACAGTTTGAAACAATACCCATAAATCAATAAAATTATGCATATCTTTTGACCTAGCAATACAACAATGAAGTCCCTAATTCAAAGAGATCAGAGAAAAAGGGAAAAAACTATATGTAAAAAGATATTTATAGCAGTTCTTTTTGCATGGCAAATAATTGGAAATTGAGGAAATGTTCATTAATTGAGGAATGACTGAATAAATTGGGTTATATGATTGTGATGGAAAACTTGTGTGTGTTTTTTTTATTAAAGCTTTTTATTTGTATAACATATGTATGGGTAGTTCCCCAGCATTGATCTTTACAAAGCTTTCCATTACAAATTTTACCCCCAGTCTCGTCCCCTCCCCTAGATGGCTGGAAGTCCACTACATGTTAATAATGTTGAAATGATTGACAAGTTATGCAAGGAAAATCCTATCTACAAGAAAAAAAGAAAATCAGAGAAAGGCAACACAATGCAAGCAAATGTCAATAGAGATCATGAAAATGTTACGTTGTGGTCCATATTTCATATCCCTCTCTCAGGGTGTATATGGTTTTCTTCAGTGAACAATTGGAACTGGTTTGAGACAATTCTTTGTTGCAGAGAGCCATTGTCCATCAGAATTGATCATCATGTAATACTGTTGTTGCTGTGTATGATGATCTCCTGGTTCTGCTCGTTTCACTCAGCATCAGTCCATGCAAGTCTCTCCAGGCCTCTCTGAAATGGTCCTGCTGGTTGTTTCTTATAGAAAAATAATATTCCATAACATTCATGTACCATAATTTATTCAGCCACTCTCCAATTGATGGGCATCCCTTCAGTTTCCAGTTTCTAGCCACTACAAAAAGGGCTGCCACAAACATTCTTGCACATGTGGGTCCCTTTCCCTCTTCTAAGATCTCTTTGGGATATAGGCCCAGTAGAAACACTGCTGGGTCAAAGGGTATGCACAGTTTGACAACTTTTTGAGCATAGCTCCAAATTGCTCTCCAGAATGGTTGGATCCGTTCACAGTTCCACCAACAATGTATTAGTGTCCCAGTTTTCCCACATCCCCTCCAACATTCATTGTTATCTTTTCCTGTCATTTTAGCCAATCTGACAGGTGTGTAGTGGTACCTCAGAGTTGTCTTAATTTGCATTTCTCTGATCAATAGTGATTTGGAGCAACTTTTCATATGACTAGAGATGGTTTTAATTTCATCATCTGAAAATTGTCTGTTCATATCCCTTGACCACTTATCTATTGAAGAGTGGCTTGAATTCTTATATATATATGAGACAATTCTCTATATATTTTAGAAATGAGGCCTTTATCAGAACCATTAAATGTAAAGATGGTTTCCCAATTTGATGCTTCCCTCCTAATCTTGTCTGCATTAGTTTTATTTGTACAGAAACTTTTTAACTTAATATAATCAAAATTATCCATCTGGTGTTCAATTAGGAGTTCCAGATCTTCTTTGGACATAAATTTATTCCATCTCCACAGGTCTGAGAGATAAACTATATTACGTTCCTCTAACTTGCTTACAAAGTCCCTCTTTATATCTAGATCATGAACCCATTTAGATGTTATCTTGGTATGTGGTGTTAGGTATGGGTCAAGCCCTAATTTCTTCCACACTAGTTTCCAATTTTCCCAGCAGTTTTTGCCGAATAGTGAGTATTTATCCCAAAAGCTGGGGTCTTTGGGTTTATCAAACACTAGATTGTTAAGGTTATTGCCTAGGTTGTCCTGATAACTTATTCTGTGCCACTGATCAACTGCTCTATTTCTTAGCCAGTACCAAACGGTTTTGATGACCGCTGCTTTATAATATAGTTTTAGATCTGGTACAGCGAGGCCACCTTCATCTGTCTTTTTTTTTTTCATTATTCCCCTTGAAATACTTGACCTTTTGTTCTTCCAAAGGAACTTTGCTACTATTTTTTCTAGATCTGTAAAATAATTTCTTGGGAGTTTGATTGGTAAGGCACTAAATAAGTAGATTAGTTTGGGTAGTATTGTCATTTTTATTATGTTCGCTCTGCCTACCCATGAGCACTTAATATTTTTCCAATTGATTAGGTCTGATTTTATTTGTGTGGAAAGTGTTTTGTAGTTTAGTTCGTATAGTTTCTGACTTTTCCTTGGCAGATAGATTCCCAAAAATTTTATCCTCTCATCTGCTATTTGGAATGGAATTTCTTTTTGTATCTCTTGCTGCTGAACTTTGTTGGTAATATATAAAAAATGCTGATGATTTATGTGGATTAATTTCGAATCCTGCCACTTTGCTAAAGTTGTGAATTGTTTCTAGTAGTTTTTTAGTTGAGTCTCTAGGGTTCTCTAAGTATACCATCATGTCATCTACAAAGAGTGATAATTTGGTTTCTTCATTACCTACTCTGATTCCTTTTATTTCTTTTTCTTCTCTTACTGCTAAAGTTAACATTTCTAATACAATATTAAATAGTAATGGTGACAGTGGGCAGCCTTGTTTCACTCCTGATCTTATTGGGAATGGTTTTAGTTTGTCTCCATTACATATGATGCTTGCTAATGGTTTTAAATAGATGCTACTGATCATTTTAAGGAAAAGCCCATTTATTCCTATACTCGCTAGTGTTTTTAATAGGAAAGGGTGATGGATTTTATCAAAGGCTTTTTCTGCATCTATTGAGATAATCATATGGTTTTCGTTAATTTTGTTATTAATATAATTAATTATGCTGATAGTTTTCCTAATATTGAACCAGCCCTGCATCCCTGGTATAAATCCTACTTGGTCATAGTGTACTATCCTGGGGATGACTTTCTGTAATCTCATTGGTAATAATTTATTTAAAATTTTTGCATCAATATTCATTAGGGAAATTGGTCTATAGTTTTCTTTCTCTGTTTTCACCCTACCTGGTTTAGCTATCAGCACCATATCGGTCTCATAGAAGGATTTTGGCAGTATATTTTCTGTCCGTATTTTCTCAAATAGTTTGTGTAGTATTGGAATTAATTGTTCTTTGAATATTTGGTAGAATTCACATGTAAATCCATCTGGCCCTGGAGATTTTTTCTTAGGGAGTTGGTTAATAGCTTGTTCTATTTCTTTTTCTGACATGGGGCTATTCAAATAATTTATATCCTCTTCAGTTAACCTGGGCAATCTATATTTTTGTAGATATTCCTCCATTTCATTTAGATTATCAAACTTACTGGCATAAAGTTGGGCAAAGTAACTCCTAATTATTGCTCTAATTTCCCCTTCATTGGAGGAAAGTTCTCCCTTATCATTCTTGAGACTAACTATTTGATTTTCCTCTTTCCTTTTTCTTATCAAATTAACTAAAGGCTTATCTATTTTGTTGGTTTTTTCATAGAAGCAACTCTTAGTTTTATTTATTAACTCAATAGTTTTCTTATTTTCAATTTTATTAATTTCTCCTTTTATTTTTAGAATTTCCATTTTGGTATTTAATTGAGGGTTTTTAATTTGTTCTTTTTCTAGTTTTTTTAATAATAAGCCCAATTTGTTGATGTTTTCTTTCTCTATTTTATGCAAATAAGCATCTAGAGATATAAAATTGCCCCTTATAACCGCTTTGGCCATATCCCACGAATTTTGGTATGTTGTCTCCTTATTGTCATTCTCCTGGATGAAATTATTGCTTGTGTCTATGATTTGCTCTTTCACCCATTCATTCTTCAGGATTAGATTATTTAATTTCCAATTAACTTTTGGTTTATTTTCTCCTGGCCTTATATTGCAGGTGATTTTTATTGCATCATGATCTGAAAAAGATGCATTTACTATTTCTGCCTTTCTGCATTTGATTTTGAGGTTTTTATGCCCTAACACATGGTCAATTTTTGTATAGGTTCCATGGACTGCTGAGAAAAAAGTAAACTCCCTACTGTCTCCATTCAACTTTCTCCATAGATCTATCACATCTAGCTTTTCTAACAATTGGTTTATCTCCCTAGTTTCTTTCTTGTTAATTTTGTGGTTTGATTTATCTAATTCTGAGAGAGTAAGGTTGAGATCTCCCACTAGTATCGTTTGGCTGTCTATCTCTTCTTGCATCTCTCTTAATTTCTCCCCTAGGAATTTGGATGCTATTGCACTTGGTGCATATATATTTAGTATTGATATTGCTACATTATCTATGGTACCCTTTAATAAAATATAGTTTCCTTCCTTATCTCTTTTGATGAGATCTATCTTGGCTTTTACTTGATCTGAGATAAGGATTGCTACCCCTGCTTTTTTTTTGTTCACCTGAAGCATAATAGGTTCTGCTCCAGCCTTTTACTTTCAGCCTATATGTGTCACTATGTTTTAGATGTGTTTCTTGTAGACAACATATTGTGGGATTCTGGTTTTTAATCCAGTCTGATATCCGCTTCCGCTTTATGGAAGAGTTCATTCCATTCACATTCACAGATAGAATAACTATTTCTTTATTTCCTGCCATCTTATTTACCCAAGTTATGTTTTCCCCTTTCCTTTCCCCGTTCTCCCTTCCCCCCTCCTCAGTACTTTGCTTTTGATGACCCCCTCCCCCAAACAATACTCCACCCTTTAGATCCCCTCCCCCTGTTTTTACTCCTTTCCCCTGATTCTTCTATTTTCCCTTCTATTAGTTTGTTCCTTACTTTTTCCTCCTTTCCCTACCACTTCCCTCTTGCAACAGACAAGTTTCTATGTGAAATCAAATGTCTGATATATACTTTTAGAGCCCAACCTGATAAGAGTAAGATTTACACAATGCTCATCTCCCTCCCCTCTTTCTCTCATTTATATTAGGTTTTCTTTGCCTCTTCAAGTGATTTTACCTTGTTTTTACCTTCTTTTTTTTAGATCTTATTTACCACTTTTTCCCTCTTTTCCCCAGTATGACAATCTTTCCCCCTCTGGTTCTCTTTTTCATATTATCAAATTAATGTCTAGTTAATTATACCCCCAAACTTTAAGTATCCCCCTAGTAAAAATAAAGTTCTCAAGAGTCCTTTCCTTTTTACCTTTTTATGCATCTCTTGACTTCTGTGTTTGGATGTCGAATTTTTTGTTCAGATCCGGTCTTTTCATTAGAAATAGGTGAAATTCACCTATATCATTGAATGACCATCTTCTTCCCTGGAGGATAATGCTCATTCTAGCTAGATAAGTTATTCTTGGCTGTAATCCAAGTTCCTTTGCCCTTCAGAATATCTGGTTCCAGGCCCTTCGATCCTTCAATGTGGAGGCTGACAGATCGTGTGTGATTCTAATTATTGATCCTCAGTATTTGAATTGTTTCTTTCTAGCTGCTAGCAGAATCTGTTCCTTGGTGCTATAGTCCTGAAATTTAGCCACGATATTCCTTGGGGTTTTAATTTTGGGGTCTCTTTCAGGAGGTGATCGCTGAATTCTTTCAATGGTGATTTTGCCTTTTGATTCTACTATCTCAGGGCAGTTTTCTTTCAGGATTTCCTGGAAAATGTTTAGTGTTTAGATTCTTTTTTTCATCATGGCTTTCAGGAAGTCCAATAATCCTTAGATTGTCTCTCCTAGATCTATTTTCCAAGTCAGTTGTTTTTCCTAGAGATATTTCATATTTTCTTCTAATTTTTCATTTTTTTGTTTTTGTTTGACTGATTCTTGAAGTCTTAGTGAGTCATTCACTTGTATTTGTTCAATTCTTATTTTTAAAGTGTTGTTTTCTTCAGTTACCTTTTTAAGCTCCTTTTGTAACTGGCCAATTTGTTCATTGCACTCTTTTTCCACTTCACTAATTTTATTTTTCAATAAATTGGTGTCTTTTTCATATCTCTTTTGCAGGGCATCATATCCTTCTTGCAAGATATTGTATCCTTCTTGCACTGATTTCAGTTTATTTTCCCATTTATCCTCCAGCTCTCTTTTGAGGTTCTTTATGCAATCTTCCAGAAAGGCCTTTTGAAAAAGTGACCAGTGATGGTCTTTGATACCTTCTTCTGGTATTTTGTCTAAAGGAACCTCAAGATCTGGGGTCATCGCTTCTTTGCTTTGATAAAAGCTGTCTATGGTGAGAGCTCTCTTTTGCTTCTTCATTTTTTTAGACAGTGTGTATATTTCTTTAAGGTTTGGAAAAGCCTTGGCTAAAGCTCCTTTGCCCTGTGACACTTAGGCGAATTAACTTAAGGTGCTGGGCCGGTGGGGACTAGGACTAGGTCCGAATTACTCCTTAAACAAGGCAAGTCTGCCAGAACACCTGCCCCCAATCAGGGCAGAGTGTCCGGAGTGCCTCAGATAAACTCCAGGTGTTTGGAATTTGGAGTTTGGAGTTTGGAATTTCTGCCACGATGAGCTGAGCTGAGTCCCACTCTCACTTCTGGCCTACACAGGAGTTGTCTATTTATCTCTCTGTCCGAGTTAGACAAACCTGATATGAAGTTCTTCAAAAAGCAGTGCCCAAATATTTCTGAGTTCGTTGACTTGAAAATCAGTTCAGAGGTTTATTTTATGAAAACTTGTGTTTTAAGAAATAATGAAGGAAATGGTTTCAGAAAAACCTCAGAAGACATGAATTGGTACAGAGTAACATGAGCACAATCAGAAGATACAAAATAACAATAATATTATAATGATTGTGAAAGACAGATACTCTGATCAGTTCAATGTTGCAAGATAATTCCAAAAGACTCATGATGAAAAATTCTGTCCACCTCCAGAAACAAAACTGATAAACTCAGTTGCCAATTGAAGCTTAATTTTTCACTTTTTTGCCTTGCTCTTTTTTTGGCAACATGACTAACATGGAAATGTTTTACACAACTTCATATGAATAATTGATATCATGTTCCTTGCCTTATAGATGAGTGTGAGAGGACCTAGAAGAAGAGAGAAAATTTGGAAATTAAATTTCTTCAATGTTTTAAAAAATAACAAATGTTTTTAAAAAGAACAAATCAACTCCAGCAGCCTAAGAAGGAAAGAAACAAAGAAAGAAATAATGCAGATGTTTTCTGAAAATCTGAGAGTACTTATATGAACTGATACAAAGTAAAGTAAGCAGAAGTAGGAGAACAATCTAGGTAGTAACAGCAATATTGTAAAGATAACCAACCATGAAAGACTTAGTAACTGATTAATACAGTGAGCCATCACAATTACAAAGGCATTATGATGTATACTTACAGATAGAGACTCTTGATCTCAGAATACAAATTAAAGCTTTTTTTCCTCTTTCATTATTTTTTTTGCTTTTTTTTCCAATATGTGGCTACTGCTGAATTATGTTTTGCATGATTTCAAATGTATAATAGATATAGTATTTCTTTTCTTCTCAATTGTTAGGATGGGACAAGTGAGTAGAGATGAAAAAAAAGAACTTGGAACTACAGATAAAAATGAGGTAATATTTTAAAAATGTTTTAAAATCCATGTACCAAAATATTATTTTTTAAAATTCTAGAAGAAATTATAAAGACATGATGCTACTTGGGATGAAGAAAGGAGAGTACTATATATATATTTATTTTTTAAAAATAGTCTCTATCATTGCACTTGAAGTGCATTTTATGTATTGTCATTTCCATCAAGAATATATAAATGTAGCAGTTTGTCCCTCATTAATTGACTTCACTGTGAAGAAATGTAGCTCCTGTTGTTACTTCTGTATTCTGTCAAGATGCAGTCAAGTATCTTCTTCAATATCATCATCACTATTAGTGTCATTGTCAAGAGTATTTAGTGAGATAGTATTTTATGAGGCATCCCTATACATTAATATGGCTTGGCACTGTGCAACAAAAAAAAATATATTAGACATAGTTCCTCTCCTCTATGGGTTTGTGCTCTAAAACAGATGATACTGCCTTGGCCATATCAACATCATTCAGCTGAAATTATTCTCTACAAAGTTACTATTAATCTCTAAATTGCCAGATCTAATGGAATTTTCTCATTTTTCATTCTCCTTGACCAATTTAGCCATTGACACTGTTGATGACCCTTTTCTTCATCCTTCCTTCTCTCTATGTTTTCATGATCCAGATTTCTCCTGGTTCTTCTCCCACCTATTTGACCACTTCTCTATCTTATTTGCTGGATCGTCAGTCAAATCATCCTCATTGTCAGGATTGGTTTCCCAAGGCTCTGTCTTACAGTTCTGTTCTCTTTTTTTTTCTTCCTCTATATCATTTTACTTGGTGATCTCATCAACTTGAATTATCGAATTATCATTACTATGCTAATGATTCTCAAGTTTATTTATCCATTCTCACATCTCTCATGACCCCAAGTCTTGCATTTCCAACTGTCTATAGGACATCTAAAAGTGGATGTTTCATGGACATTTAAAACTCAGCATGTCCAAATCTATCTCATTATTTCCCCCCTCTAAACTTTCCCCTTGTCCTAATTTTTCTATCATTATTAAGGTATATCTCTAGACTCCCAGTCACCTAGCCTCACAATCTAAGAGTTGTGCTTAACTCTTCACTATCTCACACCATCCCTTACCCCATATCCAATCTTTTGCCAATATCTGTTGATTCTACCTTCATAATATCTCTTACATATGCCCCTTCTCTCTTCTGACATTGCCATCACTGCAGTACAGGCTCAATTTTGGACTATTACAGTAGCCTATTGGTGGGTTTCCCAGATACCGATCTCTCTCCACTCCAGTCTATCCACTACTCAATTGTCAAAATGACCTTCCTAAAGTTCTGTTCTAACCATGTAATCCCCCTGCCCAATTAACTTTGGTGGCTCCCTTTCACCTCCATAATCAAACATAATATCCCTTTCATAGTCTCTCTCTACGGTTTTAGTGTTTCCACATCTTATGCTATCTCCTCACTCCCAACACACACACACTCTTTGATCTAGTGACATTGGCTCCTTAATGTTCCTGAAACAAGATGTTCTATCTCCTTAATGCAGATACTTTTACTGATTGTCTCCTATCCTCTATCTCTTTAGCTTACTTCCTGGCTTCCTTCAAGTCCAAGCTAAAACTCTACATCCTACCAGAAATGTTTCACAATCCCCCCTTAATTATAGTATCTTCCCTTTGTTGATTATTTCCAATGTCTGTGATTAACTGTTTGCATGTTGTCTCTTCCACAGCCTGTAAACTTCTTGGGAGCAGGACTCATCTTCAACCTTTCTTTGTTTCCTCAGTGCTGAGCATAGTACTGGCCCACAGTGGGTGCATGGTAATAGTTCACTGATTGAGTGACTAAGCACCTAAGTGTCAGGTACTGTGCTTAGCACTAGGGACACAAAGAAAAAGCAAAAACAACCTCTGTTCTCAAGGAGCTTATATGCTAATAGGGAAAGATACGTGCACATATATTAATACAAATTATAATAAACAAGTAGGCATGAAAACATTGGATATTTGCATTGTTTGAACAAATTGGAATAAAAGCAAGCAACCTTGATAATCTAGTTAAAGAACTGCCAGTTTCTTGAAATTTTATTGATTTTTAAAGTTTCCCCCTAAACTTAGACACAACACTGAACTCAACATCCTTGCAACTTTCGGGCAAGCTACTTTCTATTCATGTGATGTTGAGCAAATCTCAAGCTTTCAGGCTTCAGTTTGTTTCATCTATAAATTAAAATCTCTAACTATCTCTGGGGTTTTTTCTAACTATAACTCTTTGGGGGATTGGGATAGGGAGGTGAATAGAATCCGGATCTGTGGTTTTATTGGTAAGGAAATCCTGGTGGAGGATAGAATGCCAATCTATAAACTTTCTATAATGTTTCAGAGTTGCTGGAGGAGGGGTGGGGACTGAGAAACCAAATGTGATTAGTCCAGGGTGATACAACCAATATGTGTTGGAACAAGCCTTGAACTCATGCCTTGCTGCCTCTAAGACAGGTTCTTATCCATGCTACCATTATGTGTCTAATGATACTTCACCAGCATAATATGGAATCACTTAATATTAGACTGACTAGTGAGAACAGAAATAATTGGAAAATTTTCTATACTGAATAAATTTCAAGACCATGTTCCTTTTCCCAATTTTTTCTCCCCAAATACTCTTGAACAAACTATGAGAAAACAGCTCCACACAACTTCAACCAGAAGAAAAATAAAATAAGATTGATCAAGTTTCCAGTTGCTCAGGAATACATTTTGAGTATCTCTTAAGCAAATACTTTCTCCTCTTTGCATCTCTGTTCCTTCATCTGAAAAATGAGGTCATTGGAATAGATGAGTTTGAAGGTACCCTCTACCTCTTATCATCAATTTTCTTAGTATATGGAAGGCCCTTACTTAAAGCACCTACATGAGTCTGACCACACTGGCAATAACTAAGAAGTTATGAAGTACATGAGATTTTAGAGTTGAACCAACAATAGCCTGTGTTCTTTCCTTGTTGGGTTAAAATAGCTAGGAATATTTGCCTTATAATAGCACTAACTCCACAAAGCAGTTACATCTATCAACCAAAGATGAGAAATAGTTTAGAAACGAAAGCTAACTAATGCATTGTTGATGAAGTTATGAATTGATCCAACCATTCTGAAGAGCAATTTGAAACTATTCCCAAAGGACTATAAAACTGTGCATAGCCTTTGAATAAGCAATATCACTACAAGGTCTGTATCCCAAAGAGCTTAAAACAAAAGGAAATGGATTTATTTGTACAAATAAGCTCTTTTCTAGTGGCCAAGATTTAGAAATTGAGGGGATTCTCATCAATTGGGTAATGGCTGAACGAGTTGTGGTATATGACTGCAACAAGTATTTATATGCTATATATACATACATACTATTATGCATACATATACACACATTGAAACATATAGACACATATATACATGTATGTGTGTTTAAATGAGGGGGTGATTTCAAGAAAATATGAAAAGCCTTATAAGTATTGATATTAAGCAGAGCAAGCAAAACCAGAAAAATATTTTATAGAGTAACAACAATATTATAAGATGATCCCCTGTGAACAACTTAGCTATTTTTAGCAATACAATGAATTAAGATAATTCCAAAGGATTCATGATAAAAAAAATACTATCTACCTCCATGGAAACAAATGATGGGATCTGAATGCAGATCAAGGCATACATTTTTAAAACTTTATTTTTCTAAATGTTTTGGGGGGCCTGTGTTTTCTTTAACATGACTAATATGGAAATGTTTTTCATGACTCCACATATATAACCTGTATCAAATCACCTCCTTTCCCAATAAAGGGGAAGGGAGCAACTTTAGAATTCAATTTTTTTTAAAAAATCAAATGTTAAAAATATTCTTACAGGCAATCAAGAGAAAAAAGATTAAAAAGAAATAAAAGCTACACACATTGTGGCTTGGTTCTTTTTTGTTTATAATTGTGCATGTGAATAATAGTACCAGCATTCAGACATACATGTGCACCCACATAAAATCCTTCTAGTTTACTATCCAAAATCACAGAGTTTATTGAGGCACTTGACCCAATCATTTATTAGCTGTGTGATTCTGAACAAGTCTCCTAACCTTACTCAATACTCTTAACTGCAAAATGGGGATATTGATAGCACCCATCTCCCAGAGGAGTTTGAAATTCATATAAGGTAATATACAAGCAGAACTTGGCAAACCTTAACATGCAATAGAAATGTTAGCCATAAGCTATTATTATTATTATTAATCATTCAATAAGCATTTATTAATTACCTGCTATGTGCCATACACCATGGTAAATGCAAGGACAAAGCAGGCACTGAGCTCATAAAGTTTACATTTTAATGTGGAAAACAAAAGTATATATAGGGGTATGAGAAAGATACATACAAGGTTGCTATCAGAAGAGTTGGGCTGTATTTATGACTGTCATTAGGAAATCAGATAACAAGTCTTTTCAAATTTCTGGCCCTTTTCTTCAATTATCAAATGAAGATTGGTCTAGAGCTCTACACTCCTCTCTGAGTGAATTTCAGCAATTTTAGTCCTTCATCATTTATAAGACCTTTTCCCACAGCATGGCCCCTAATGTCCCTAAAGAAAATAGTTGGATAGAAGGAGAAAATAGTTAAGAGAACAGTCAAAAGTTTCTATGTTCTTCCCTTCTCTCCAGCTGCTGCTTCATCTCCATCTCCCCAGGAGCCCTCAACGCCACCACCACCTCCCAACACCTGTTTTTTTTTTTTTCTTTTTCCTCTTCATTCACAAACTGTCAACTAAATCTAAATAGGGACCAGAAAGAAGGTTGGGGCCAAATTTTCATGACCCACTGAAGACTACCTCCTGGCTAAAAAGAAACCTAAAATGAGGAGACTGGCCTGGCTCCAAGTCTCCCTTTGCACATCTTGGCCAGACTTGATTGCTCCTTGATTACTGAACAGTCCTAGAGCAAGGACGAGTTATAACAGGAAGTGGTAATCACTGCACCACTAACTTCACAGCAGTAGAAACAAGCACTGAAAAAGGGCTTTATAAATGACTCCCTAGACAAGGCAGAAGAAATACAATTCAGTTTTGCTAGTTCAAAATACTCTAAGGCAGTAAGTCATTCTCACCAAATGGAGCTGACATATCAGGCTTCTCTCCAGCACAATGCAGTTCATGACTCATTTATTATGCCCATTATATTATTGCATGCCTACTACATGAAAAGCCTTCAATAATTTGTGGATAACTAGTTGGTTTTCAATCTAGGAAGAGTGACAAATGCACACAAATAGGTCAACTACAAATTTACATGGAAATGTGTAGGAGTGCAAAATGCTTTGAGATCAAATGAAGAAGATATCACCTCAGTTGAAAACCTCAGAGAAGGCAACATGAAGAAGGTGACATTTGAGTATAGCCTCGAAGAAAGTTGGCTAGGATTGGGGAGAAAACCTTACTGACATTGAGCATTCTTTGAACAAGAGAATCCGTGGGATGTATCTGGAGATGGCAAGTAGTGCATACATACAATGATATATGGTTACATATAGATGAATGATGTAGGATAATATAGAAAGGTTGTTTGGCAACAGGTTATAGAGTCTTAAGTGCCAGAGTTAGCAGCCTGAACTTTATTTGGTAGATAATGGGGAGCCTTTGAAAAATTTTTGAACAATGGAATAGGTTTGATCTGGCAGCAGTAGATTGGAAGGAGAAGGGAATGGAGGCAAGGATGCATATCAGGAAGATACTTCAACAATTAAGATGTGAAGCCCTGATTTAACTCCACCATTATCATGTCAAATAATATAAGACATTTCATATAGTTTGCCCATAAATCAGGGAGGGACAACTGTCCTGAGAAGACCTGAAACCAGAAGAAATGGGATTCTGTCCCAAGAGAATAAAAAGAGGCCTAAATTCACCATGAATGGACCTACAATGAAGACCCAAATAGGCAGATGAAAGAAACTTCATTGGAGCCTCTTGAATTCAAGATGATATATTATAAGAGTTGTCATATTTCAGTCATCCTGTATCCTCCCTAGGAGCATCAAGCCTAAAATCAAATACAGTTAAAATTCAGGCTCTGGAGTACTGAACAACTCTGGAGTTTTAACTGCCTCAAGTTAAAGAGATAAATAAGTGTTACTTTGGACAAAGAACTAATAAAAAGAATTTTTAAAATACAACACTAATTCTAAAAATAATTTAGTTGCTTCCTGAGAATAAACATGACTGATACCTTATCTTTGTTCCTATTCTATCCTCTTTCCAAAATGCATTCCCTCTTTACCACATCCAGTCTTTTTCCTGTTGAAATCCTGCCCATTCTTCAAGGCCCAGTTCAAATACCATCTCCTCCAGGGAGCTATCCCTGGTTCTTCTACTCAGAAATTATTTCTTCCTCCTCAGAACTCCAATATTACTTTGTAGCACTCATATCTGATTTTTTTCAAATTATTATTTTTGTATTTTAATTCCCCTTCTTATAACTTTGAAGGCAGGAACTATTGGAGATTTGGTTGCTATTGTGTTTTTTTAAACTTTCTTTGTATACCTAGAAGTTAACTTAAATAGTACCTGATTTTTTGTAGGCACTTAATAAATGCTTGTTAAGTGAGTTACTGATTTGTTGTCAGCTTCCTATCCCATCTGGAAAAGAAAGCCCGGGAAGCTAGATGGTGCAGTGGATAGAGGCACCAGCCCTGAAGTCAGAAGGACCTGAGTTCAAATCTGGTCTCAGACACTTAAAACACTTCCTAGCTGTGTGACCCTGGGCAAGTCACTTAACCCCAATTGCCTCAGCAAAAAGCAAAAAAAAAAGAAAGAAAAGAAGGTCCAGGAGCCATAGTGATTAGCTAGATGGAAAGGGAGATAGATAGATGGAGGAAGGGGAGAGGCAGTAATGAGAAGAGCATTGTCCAAGCTATACACTGAAAGATAATCAAAATGCATTGCTAGGTTTTCCTTTTGAACTTCCAATATCTAGCAAAATTTTTGGCACATAGTAAATAGTGAATTAATATATGGGGAAAGAAGGAAGGAAAGAAGAAGGAAGAAAAGAAAAAGGAAGGGAAAGGAAAAAGAAAAGGAAAGAAAAGGAGAAGAAAGGAGAGAAAAGGAGGGGAGAGGAGAAAAGAGGAGAGGAAAAAGGAAAAAGGAAAGGGGAAGAGGAGAAGAGGGAGAGAAGAGGAAAGGAAAGAGGAAAAACTCAAGAGTTCACTAGAGAGTCAGAGAGAAATAAGGAAAGGGAGGTCAGGGTAGTGATCCAAAATTGGTGGTAAGGTTGGCATGGAGAACATCACTAGAGAGGAAGCAACCCAAACCTTCAGCCAAGATTTATCTCATGCAAAATCTCCAGTCAAACTAAGCTCTTTTTGTGGAGCCAGCTTGCCACTATCCATGTAGTCCTTCCAGGATAGGAGATGTTCAGTCAAGGTTAGTTGATTCTAATGCAGAGCCTGTTTTGGCTCTGTAATTTGTCTTTTTACCAGCACACACTTCCTATTTCCAGTCTTTTACAGGGTGGTATCATGATGCTCTCTCAGTACTTTCTAGTGGTGGGAAAGGCATGGGATTGGAAGACCTTTCCTGTGAATTAATTCTGGTTCATTCTTACTAGCTAGTTGCTTTACTTTTGAGGGCCTTGTCCCTTCTGCCAAGAAACCCTCTGAAAGTATGGATTCCATCAACTCTATGTTCACTCCTGACCTCATTAGCATCTGCTTTGGGTGCATATTCTCTCTGTAAATGTCCATCACCACTGAGAACCATGCCCAGAACTGCAGCCACAAATACATAGGCAGCCAGACCAATTACAGTTCTCCAAAGTGAAGACCTTAAGTCAGTCAGACTGGATCTGGCTGGCAGACTCCCAGCTGGGACCTCAAAGTGACTCTTTCCAGTTTCCAAAAGCCACTTCTGAGTCAGAGAATGGGAAAAGAATTTGGTCATTAATGTAATCCTATACTCTTTGCCCCCATAACAGCAAGTCCACCAGAGAAGCCTTGCACAGAACTGACACATCTCTTAGCAACAACACATCATCTAGAAGGAAACGAGTCACTCAGAGCTCCCACTTGGCTGCTGTGGTCTTCCCAATGATAACTTGTCTTTGAAGAGTACTCATTATCTCCTAACCACCATGTAGACCTGGAGACAGTTGCTACCATGGTTTAGTAGCAACTGAGTTGGTCTCCAGCATCCTTGGCCCAGGAATAGCTTATGTTCACCAGCATACTTCCTATTTCCAGTCTTTTACAGGGTGGTAACATGATGCTCTCTCAGTACTTTCTAGTGGTAGGAAAGGCATGGAATTGGAAGACCTTTCCTGTGAATTAATTCTGGTTCATTCTTACTAGCTAGTTGCTTTACTTTTGAGGGACAAAGCCCTTCTGCCAAATAAAGGAGTCTTAACTAGAGACAACATTGTATAATGAATGGGAGTGCACAAATCTGGATTCAAACCTAACTTATATATGTACTGGTTATGTGATTAGATCACTTAGCCTCTGAGGCTACTCTTTTGTAAAATGAGAGGTATTGTCAAATTGAAAAAAAAAATTACATAACAAGTTCATTGCTTCATTTGAGATCCTTTTTATGCTTTCCATATCAAAATATTTGGGTTTGTTGATGATTGTTACATCATACAAAAATACATATGGTACAATGAAGCATGAGCCATCTGGGCATTCAAGAAACTCACTTCTATAATGAATACAAAGCACAGAATCATCAAGTAGTGATGTCAATAGGACATCTATTAATCTGTTTCCTCTGTTCTTCCCATGCCCCTCAGGAAACACACTTGTGGAAGAGGTTGGCAAAGAATTGGGGTTCTATCTGAGAATATAACAGCAAAGAGAGGAGAGTAAATGCTTACCTAAAGACTTAAAGTCCCAGCCTGCCAATTAGATCATCTCCATGGTGAAAGATTTTTACTGGTTTATACAAACTACACTTCATTTGTTGCTTAGTGGGGTCATTGTCTAACTCACAATTCAGTTTATAATACCATTTTTTTTTAAAAAAGGAAGAACAAAACTTTCTTTTCAAAAATTCTGTTCTTTCTTATTTTGTATTTAGTTCAATTAAATAAAAAGAAATAAAAATGGACTAAACAGAGCCTGGGATAATAGATGTGTGTTCAAATTCTGCCTCTGATATTTACCAGTTAAGGGACTGAGCAAATCATTAAAACTCTTTAAGCCTCATTTTCTTAATCTGTAAAATGGGAACACTGTAAAATTGGCATAGGGTTGTAGCAAGGTCCAAATGAAGCAGTTAGATGGTACACTGGATAAAATTCTGGGCCTGAAGGCAGGAAGATCAGAATTAAAATCTGACCTCCTACACTTATTAGTTGTGTGAGCCTGGGAATTTCACCTAACCTTTGTCTCAGTTACCTCATATTTAAAATGGAGACATACTAGCTCTTCTTTTTCAAGGATATTATAAAGATGAAAATGATATAACATTTGTAAGATACTTTGCAAATCTTAAAGCAATATGTAAATAATTGTTATTAAGTGAGAAAATGGATATAAAATATAACATTAGAGTTTTTAGGTGATTTTCAAAGTCTCTTCCAGCTCTAGCTATTATAAATCTGAGCTATTTTTGATATATTATTGTGTTCACATCTAAAATGTAGCATCAGTCCCTTTAATGACTGACAGTTATGGGCTAATTATAATTGTATAGTTACCCAGAACCAATGTGTCTAAATGGTGTATCACAGAAACACTAAAGCAGTCTCACTTAGCCCTTCTCATCCTCTCAGTTTGCCTTCACTAATATCCTTCATTACCACAAAATCTTCAGTTTTATCAGACAGAATTTCCCTTTCCCTAAACTACATAATTTAAAGACAATAGAGAAATACTTTTAAAGATATAGATATAGATGTAAAAAACCTTCCTTCCAAATGTACTATTCAAAACCTCATTATGATAATCACGTCTATTAATGAAGACAAGATAGAAAAATATTTTCTTAGGACTAAAGGCCTTTTTTGTTTGTTTTTTCCTTCCAATTTCTTTATATAACACAAGGGAGGAAGGAAGAGCAGTTCTTTCATTTCCAAGAGCAAATTTTCTTTGGGTGAATTTTGTTTATAGATTCTTTTTGATGGATTATACTCTGTCTCCAAATTACAATGGTATGAAGTATGATAATATTCTAATGATTATTTTGAATCCATTAAAGTCAGGGACTGTTTCTTTATTATCTTTTTGTACCCAGAATTTATCTTGGGTACTATGGTACCTAATATAAAATAAATGTCTAATAAAATGCTTACTGAATATTATTTAACTGACTTACTCTCAGTAAAATAAAACAAAGGCTGAAATTATTTTATCTACTAGAAGCCTTATATAAGATAATTGTTTATATAATAATCACTCCCATAATTTCAGAATTGAGTTCACAGAGAATCTTTTTTAAAGACTCTCCCTGAGAGTTAATAAAAATCACACATATGAATCCTGATATTAAAGGATAGGGTCCTCCAGATAGGGGGTCATAGAAATCAACCAGTTTGCCTTTCTGCTTGATAAATCAAACTTGACCATGATAGCCTTGATAAGCAGCCCTCTAAGCTTCTTCTTGAACCCTCCAGGGACAAGGATATTCTTACCCCATGAAACGGATTATTTATTTTTCAATAGCTCCCATTTTCAGGCCTTATATTGAATCAATATCTACCTCCCCATATCATTATACCCTTTGGTTCTAGTGTTGCCCTCTCAAGCTAAACAAAGTGTAATTGTCCTTCCACACAACAGCTATTCAACTAGTTTCCCTCCCACCCATGATAAACATCCTCATTTCCTTCCATTGATCCCCCATGAGATGATTTCCTAGGAACTTTTCCTTTGAATGTTTTTCCAGTTTGTCAGTGTCACTCTGAAAAGAAGAATCTCAGAACTGAACATGGGCTTCCAAATGGAATGGGAATAGGGTGGGAGAAGTAGTGATGGTGGGGGAACAAGCATTTATTATATACTTACTATATGTCAGGTGGGACACCTAGGTGGTACAGTGAATAGAGTAACAGGCTTGGAGTCAGGAGGATTTATCTTCCTGAGTTCAAATCTGATCTCAGACACTTTCTAACTATGTGATCCTGGGCAAGTCACTTATCCCTGTTTGCTTCAGTTTGCTCATCTGTAAATGAGAAGGAAATGGCCAACCGCTCCAGTATTTTTGCCAAGAAAACCCCAAATGGGGTCACAAAGAGACAGATGTGACTGAAAAACTGCATATCTGTCATGTATTATGCTAAGCTTTTTACAAATATCTCATTTTTTAGCTCAGTAGGAATATTACTCATGATATTTTGGATACCATTCCTCTAGTAAGCAAAAAGATGTTGAACTTTTTGGCAACAACATCACACATACTCATATTAACTAATTTTAAGCTTTGTTGTTGTTCAATTGTTCAGTCACATCTAACTCTTTGTGACTCTGTAGACCAGAGTACACCATCAATATAGTCCATGGGTTTTCCTTGGCAAAGATACTGGATTGGTTTGCCATTTTCTTTTTTAATCAATGAAGAAAAACAGAGGTTAACTGACTCGCACAACATCTCATAATTAGTGAGTACCTGAGAACAGAACTCATATTTTCCTGACAGCAGGTCTAGTGCTCTATCTGCTGAGTCACAATTTGCCTCCATTTTGAGTCTTTAGTTCATTTTTTTAAAAAACCTGTCTTTTTCATGTGAACTAATGTCTAGCTATGTCCCCCTTCTATCTTATACATGTGCAGTTAGTCATGGGTCACCTAAGTACAGGGTTTAATTCCTTATGTTTCATCTTAGCAGAATCAGCTCCCTCATCCATTCTGTTTTGATCTTTTCAAGCTGCAATTCTATCATGCAATGTATTAAGCATACCACCCAGCATTGTGTTATATGCAAATTTAATAAGAATGCCATCTATACCTCCTAAAGAATGAAGGAAAGAAGGAAAGAATAAGGAAGATTTAATTAAGTCTACTATAAGCCAAACTTTTTTTTTCTTTCCTTTTTAATTCTAACAAAGGATGACTCACAGGCAGGGGAGAGAAAGGGAAATATTTTTTTTTTAATAAAGCTTTTTATTTGCAAAACATATGAGTGACCTTTCAACATTGACCTTTGCAAAAAAAAACTTTTTTTCCCAAGCTTTTCCTTTCCCTCCCCCCGCCCCCCACCCCTAGATGACAGGTAATCTAATACATGCTAGATAGGATAAATTATATGACAAATACAATACATGTATACATATCTATACAGTTATCTTACTGCACAAGAAACATCAGATCTAGAAAGAGAAGAAGAAAAAAAAACAACCTAAGAAGGAAAACAGAATGCATGGAAATATTCACAGAAAGCGTTAAAATGCTGTGTTGTGGTTCACTCTCAGTTCCCACAGGCCTCTCTCTGGATGTATATGACTATCTTCATCGCAGCACAACTGGTTTGAATCACATCATTGTTGAAGAGAACCATGTCCATCAAAATTGATCATCGTATAGTCTTGTTGCTGTGTATAATGTTCTCCTGGTTCTGCTGATTTCACTCAGCATCAGTTCATGCAAGTCTCTCCAATCCTCTCTGAAATCCTCCTGTTGGTCATTTCTTACAGAACAATAATATTCCATAACATTCATATACCATAATTTATTCAGCCATTCTCCAATTGATGGGCATCTTTTCAATTTCCAGTTTCTTGCCACTACAAAAAGGGCTGCCACAAACAAAAAGGGAAATATTTTTAAAATAATAGTTCTACAAAAACAAAACACATCAATAAAAATTTAAAGGAATATTATTTTTCAAATTATGTCAAAAAAGTGCTAAAGACAAAGCCCTATCTCAGATCAGTGGAGAGCTCCTAATAAGTTTGACTACTAAAGCATTGATTAATCAATACTTTAAAGCAATGGTATTGAACTCAAGTAGGAAAGGATCTCTGTTGACTCCACATGTTGACCTAGAAAATCACAAATAACACCATTATGTGGTATTATATTTTTTATTTAATGAATTATTTCCCAATTGCATTTAAACTGGTTCCTAGTATTGGGGAGTTTTGCTGCTCTTTGGACCCACTGATATTGAGTTTAGAACTGAACACAGGCTTCTAAATAGAATGAAGATGGGGGGAATGGTGATAATGGGGGAAACAAGCATTTATTATACATTTAACTATATTTCACTTACTACTATGTCAAGTGGGGCTTTAGATATATAATTGTTTAAGCAGTAACAAATACATCTAAATGTGCTATCAACTCATCTCCATATCTTCACATCTCCATATTTCCCATCAGATATGATAAAATATTTTATCAAATAGTTTACTTTTTATGTCTTATCTTCCCTCATTAGAATGTACATTCCTTTAGCCCAAAGATTGTTTGTCTTGCTTGTATGTATTTGTATCTACAGTATTAATGTAGTGCTTGGCACATAGTAAGTACCTAATAAATGTTTTGTCATTCATTGATTGATAAAAGTCAAATATTTTCACTGTAGAGTATTTCTGTTATCTCTATCAGAAATGGATCAAAGGTTATGCTGGCATGATTTATTTTTAAGGAGCTTATGACACTTTCAAGTGTTTACCATTCCCCTTTCAAAGTCCTAAGATAAGTCTTATAGCTTCAACCTGCCTTTGTTCAGCCTCTTATGGAACTGCTAATAAACAATAATTCCAAAATTCAAATAGGAGACAAATAGAGAGAAAGAATATTTTTAATCCACAATTGGATTCACTGGCCTGAAAAAATCCAAACACTTAAGATTCACTCAGGTTATAAAAATATTTCATAATGAAAAGCCACAGACATATGTTTCTATCATTATAAGTCATTATTGTGTAATTTGCAGCATTTGTCCCATATGTATTTATTCATTGAATTGGGCCACAGGTGTTTGGCCCCAGCCTCAAGTATCAGAAAGGTGATATGAGCTGTAGCTGTCTTTAAACACAGTACAACAATGAAAGATTATATGAATCCTAAGCAACCGTGTAATGCCAAGCTGCAGACATGCTTTGGGGTTATGCTCTTAATTTACTTGCCACTAATGAGCTCCTTGAGCATGTGGGTCTTTCATTTCCCAGTGGAAACAATCTTCTGAGGCTCAAGTTTAATTTATTAGTATTGTTGCTGCTGTTGCTGCCACTATTTCCTTAAGACTGATTGGTACAGATGAAATTGTTTTTATTTCTAAAAGGGACAATTTTTTTTGAACCAGGGATACTACTTGTCAGGTACATATCCCAAGGAAGCCAAAGATAAAGGAAATGTCCCACATATACAAAAGAATTCATAATAGCCACCACCACCCCACCCCCAGGCCTTTTTAAGGAAACAAAGTGAATATTCATCAAATGATATGAGAAATGGAAAAAAAAAATATGAGCTCTTTGCAGTCAGCAACCATGTTTTGTCATTGTTGTTGTTTTTCCTTTCTTTGTATTCCCAGTCTTTAGCACAATGTCTGTAGTGCCCACAGTAAGACCTTAGTAAATGCTTATTGACTAACTGAAATTGAGGATATAATGGAATATAAGAATATAAAGAACTCAGAAAAGCAGGGCAGCTAGATGGCACAATAGGTAAAGCACCAGCCATGAAGTCAGGAGGATCTGAGTTCATATGTTATCTCAGACACTTAACACTGTGGGACCCTGGGTCCCATAACCCCCAATTGCCTCAGCCAAAAAAAAAATTCAGAAAAGCTTATGAAGATTTATATGAACTAATAGAAAATGAAGTTACCAGAACCAGAATACAACATACACAATGACTACAATAATGTAAATAACAGAAACCCTCAACACTAAGTAATTTTATCAACCAAGTTTTTTAACTAAAGAAAAATGAGATTTACTTCCACCACCTTTTTTGGACAGAAGTAGACAATCATGAGTGTGGAACACTGAAAATTCTATTAGGCTTAGTTAATGCATAAGTTAGTTTTGCTGACCTGCCTTGACCTTTCCTTTTTCTCTTTTATTCTTTGTTACAAGGGTTGACTTTTTGGGGAGGAAAGGTGAGGAAAGACTATATTTGAAATAAAGGTGATTTTAAAGCAGAATTAAAGAATAAAAGGCTTGTAAGTTTATGTTTTTTTTAAATGAGTTTACCTTCCTGCTACTCACCAGCCAATTAAATGGAAGCAAACCCTAAAAATACTTCCTCAAAAATATTTTCAAAGATGATTAGGGGAGAATGAAAAGAACCTATATGTTGGATATTTTACAACATATAGGTTCTTTTCATTCTCCCCTAATCATCTTTGAAAATAGATATAGCAATGATATTGCTTGGTTAAAGGATATAAGCAATTTAATAACTCTTTAGGAAAATTCAAGATGGCCCTCCAGAATAGTTGGATCAGTTCACAGTTCTGCCAACAGCGAATTATTGTCCCAAATTTTCCAGATCCCTTCCAACATTTGTCATGTCCCCTTGCTATCATTTTAGCTAATCTGACAGGTGTAAAATTATTTCTCAAGATTGTTTTTATTTGTATCTGTATTTTTCTAGTAAACAAATCAATAACAAGTTAAAGATTTTTCATATGAGTATAATTGAATTTGAGTTATTTGCTCAATATTTAAATATTTAATTAAACTTTGTTAATTTGTTACAAAGGTTTTTTTTTTCCTTTCAGGAAAATTTTTGGGAAGAGAATTAGCAATAGTGAGCCCCAAAAAAAGACCACAGAAATTCACAAAAGACAACAGAAGGTGGTTTAGAAGGAAGTATATATAAGTAGGACAGTTTTTAAAGTAATATGTGGAATTTGTTATATACTTTTTATAAGAAAAAATCAAGAAACATGAAATGGAAATTTGTTTTCATTGCCTATGTTTTCTATAATGTATAGAATGCCCTTTTTTGTTTTTTAGGTCTGAAAAAATTTTTTTAAATAGGATATAGAAGAGGAGAGGAATTAATGAAAATGGGAAAGTCATGAATCTTAGAAAGGAAAAGAGGCACCTTTCTATAAAAAAAAAATCTGTAGAAATTGAGTCTATTCCTATGACAGAGAAGCCAACAATAAGACTAAGATCACAATGAGAAGAGCAATTAAAAGAATCATGTCCTGATTTACAGTACCTCTTTTCTTAGTGATTTATTGGCTTAATCAAGAAATTCTCAAATAATGAGGGAGATTTCAAATACTTAGCACTCTGTACTTCAATGGATCTATGATCTCATCAAGCTAAATACTCTGAATACTGTCTTAATGACAACTGCAGAGCATGGATACAAATTACAACTCCTGCTCTGTAACTTTTCTCTATGCACTCATTTAAATCATCTAAAGAAAGTCCACCCAATATGCTGGATGGTTCCTCTAGGTTTCTTGCTAATAGCATGGATACCAATTGAACACATAAATTGTCCATTTATTATCCTTCATTCTTGATACATGACCAACCCACCTCATTTTCTAGTTGTAGACCATTTTGTACATTTTGTGCTACTTCTGCTGCCCAATTCTTCATGGGCCATTGAATCATCATAGGGCCATAAATCTCAAGCTGGAAGAATTGTCCTGACTATTTATAGGTTTGAGTTTGAGTCCTTTATACTTTCTCGTCAAGTTAAATAAAGCCTGTCCTATATCTGATATTTTGTTAGGCTAAGTGCTTAGGTAAGTACTCAGCTAAAAACTGAGGGTTCTTTCCTTTTCTTGTGAAAACCTGAACATAAGCCAAGTTTTTATGTTAGCAAAGAAAAAATAGGGTAGGGATAAAGTGTGCCAAATTCTGACATTCTCAGCACATGAGCCAGAGTAGAATCAATGAGAAGCCTCCAAGATTAAACCAAAACTATATTAGTCCAGAGCTATAATTTTAATTAGCATATAGCATTGTGGGAAATGAGTTTTTAAACTGGCAAAAGAAGAGATATTGATATAATTGCCTCAGAAAGTCTAAAAAATGTAAATCAAACAACACAGCATGGAGGCCAAAAGAGGCTGCCTCAGCCAAAAAACATTTGATCCCCTTGACAAGTAGAGAAATATGATAACCAAGGCACCATAATTTGAAATATATATATTCATTTGTAAAATTTTATGGAGGTGAATTATGGAAAATTACTAATATTTTGATCTCATTAAACATCAAAAAATAGGGTAAGAGAGGAGTGGATGGGGAAGTGAGACCAAGTTCATAAAAAGTCCAATTTAGCTTGATCATACTAAACATTTAAGGATAAAATTGGATGAAGAACAGCAGACAAAAGATGAAAAAGATCTGCCAAGATAACATAACAAACTATTCTCCCTATTAGTGAAGTGAAGCTATTACATGTACACACCAACATCAAAGTCCCTGCTGTTCTTGTTGTATGAAGAAATAGAAATGGTACTGAAGAAAATTAAAGACAGGGAGAGCATGCTGTTGGACAAGATCAAATAAACAAAGAGCAGGTCTATCCTAGAGGTTTTATAATTTTGAAGAGAAAGAAAGAGAGAGAGAGAGAAAAGAGAGAAAAAGAGAGAGAGGAAAAGGAAGAGAGAGGATTAAAATATAGGGGGAAATCAGAGAGGGGCAAGGAGATATGCAATAAGGGAAAACAGATAAAGATTAGGAAGGAGATGTACAATGGGTCATCTATGTTGGGCGACTATTTATATTTCCATGCATGACCCTGGTTCAGTCCTTCTACCAATCAAACTTAAATCACAATTATTCAGCTTAGCCTGCTGACTGGGATTCCTGGTCATTAAAATTCTTAGCTTACAATATGGCCTTACTCAGCAAGAACATGCAATAAAGGGAAACAAGATGTTTATAGCTTTTTTCTTCTATTTTTCATTCCTCTTTCCTTCCTTCCTTCCTTTCTTTTTATTTTTTAAAGCAAAGAAACACCTTTTCCCCATGCATGATCAATCAGTTGAAGGATTTAAAAAACCTTTCCTGGATCTATACCAGGTCAGAATTGATCACACATGTCTATTTTAAGAAAAAACCCTTGAAGTTTATAATCATAATGCAGAGAGCCACCCAGAGAGTCAATAAAGTAATAGGACCAGAAGGAAAGAAAACAAAAGGAAGTCTCAGGCTGAGAGTTGCTCCTATTTGTTGCTGGTGGTGCTGGTGCTATTGTTGTTTATGTCTTTGTGGGGGCTTTTTGTTGGTTTGTTGGAGGTTTTTGGTGTGTGGAGATGTATTTACATTTTTTTGTATCTTTTTCATGCCATACACAGCTTAGTGGATTTTAGCAATTTCTCTTGTGGATTTTTAATGCACTTTTTCTTTCTCTGCAATGGACAGGAAAGTAATGGAAAGAGGCTATGTATTCCAGAGTCAAAAGACATGTAAGGTTAGAATTTGGAGTTGGTAGGGTTAAGCCCACCTCTGACTCTGATGACCTAGATTTTCTTGGGCAAATCTCGGGTACCTATGAAGGCCTCGGGTTCCTAATCTGCAAAATGAGGGGTTTTTGAGGTTATTTTTGACCTATGAACCTATGAGTGATAACCTCATTTCCCTACCTTTCTTCGCCAATTCACCCATCCCCTATTTTGTGATGTTACATTTAGCTTCTAGACCTCATACTCTAACCTCTATCCTCAAGGCAAAGCCTTAAATGACAACATGTTTTCAATGATCCAGGAAATAGTCAAAGAGCTTGAGTGAGGGTGGGACCTCTTGAAATATTTTGCCATCTGTGGTTAGGAGTGTCTACACAATAATTACTCATGCTGGGCTCTAGTAATTCAGTAACTTAGCATAGACTGAAATCCTGGTCACTCTGGTCTCCATCCTGAGCAAGTGAGTCATTTCAGAGGACATTGCCTTTTGTAAGCCATTATTTGATATGTAGAAGAAACCAAAACCATTATTTACCCTAACATAGGCTTCTGAATGCCCCAAAGCCAAAGCTAATTAGTGCTCAATAAGAGACTCAATAAACTAAAGCCTATTTCTCTGGTTTATCATAACAAGTAAAGGAAGGACCATTAGAGTTTAATTTGTAAATGCTTTATTTGATGGTACCAAATGGAAAGTATTTAATTTTGTTTATCTTATAGAAGGCCAGGCACATTGTTCTAAAGTTATATTAAATGACATCTGTTGCTGTTTATCGAATTTTTCCTATTGGCTGAAGCACTTTGAATATTACAGCCCCAAATCTTAAATGTGACAATTAAAATTCAGAAAGGGTCATGCTGAAAGGAAGAAGCTAAGATATTCTTTGTGTCCCAGAAAAAAAGAGGCCATGGGTCAAAGAAGGCTAATTAAATCCCTTGTCAAAAAGACAATAAGGAAAATGATTCTATAGGATAACAATACAATTTGTTATACTCTTAGGCAAACAGATTAGCTAGGTGATGTGGTAGAGAGTGCCAGGCCTGTAGTCAGGGAGATCTGAGTTCAAATGTGACTTCAGATACTTACTAGCTGTGGCCAAGTCATTTAAACCAGGTTGTCTTAGTTTCCTCATCTGTAAAATGATCTGGAAAAGGAAATGGTAACCCACTTCCAATACCTTTGTCAAGAAAATCCCAAATGGGGTCATGAAGATTCAGACTTGACTGAAATGACTGAACAGAAATTATAAACTACTAAGTTAAACAGGGAACATTTTACCATTACAAAATAATTGAATGCTAAAATTAGCTAAAATAGCTAGAATATTTGGAATCCGCCAGTTACTTTACCTTTTAGAAAGTAACTGGGAGAAAATGTGTATTTTATTTCTATGATATATTAAGCATTATTCTTAGGCTTACTTAAGCATAAATTAAGCATCATTTAATTGTCAAAAATAAGCATTAAGCTCCTACTAATTAGTGCTTTACATATACGCTCTCATTTGATTCTTACAAACAACTCTAAGAAATAGATAATATTGTTGTCCCCTTTTCTACATAGAGGTAATATCTCTGATCACCTTGTAGTGTAAATTTGGAGTCAAGAGATTTGGGTTTTCAACTTAGTTGGGTTGTTCAATTTATTATGAAGAAACAAAAAATATTTACTATGAGCTTACTGTGTTCAAAGCACTCGGCCAAGGCTCTTTCTGTTACCAAGGAGCTTACCCTCTAATTTGGAAAGATAATACATTAAAACAGATTCAATTGTTAGGGTATGTGGAAAGACCTCAAAGTTATAAGATGCCATGACAGACCAAATAGCAAGGAAGAGGGGACAAGCAGGAAAAAAAAAAAAGGGAACTGAGCCAGTAACAGGCCTTCCCAGTGCTCAGTCATCTTACAAAAAGCCTGGGGGTCATAATTGTATGAGCTTAGCTACTTTCTTTGCCTCAGTTTCCTCACATGTAAAATGAGTAACTTGGGTAATGTGAGCTTTAAAGTCCAAACTCAAAATTCTAAGACTACACCAGGCAGGAAATGTGAATTATTAATGCTTTCTTGCCTGACTCCTTCTTAAGAGCAAAACCTGTTTTCTGTGAATCAGTTGGCTGGGGTTCCTGGTATAATTGGTGGGCATGGAGCAAAGTGGTTGCTTTTGTGTAAAGCTAACTGATATGGGAATTAAATCTGACACCTTGGCCTCATTAGCAGTATTCTCAAATTGATGGAGTTAAGTAGACTAAATAGTAGTCTAACCTTCTACATACTCAAAGCACTTAAAGTATGTCCATGTCATTGGTTCAGCTGCCACTTCTAATTTTTTTATTCTCACTAACCTATATCATCTTATCCTGTCCTGTCCTATCCTGTGCCTGACCAATCTATTTTATTCTACTCTTTGCCTTGCCATTTGGTTCTATGTGTTTCAGGCCATGCCATTCTAACCTATTCTATGCCATGACATTCTATTCTAGGATATTCTACAATAATCTATTCTATTTTGTTCTATCCTATTCTGTTCCAGTCTATTTTGTACAGGTATGCTATTGGCTGCAAGTAGCTTAAATTCATGCCCTGTCATATCTTAAACATCTTTTCTAGCTACATATCAATAATCACAGGAAATATATATATTTATATAATATATATTTTTATAATTTATTTTTATAAATATAAATTATATATAAATGCATGTTAAATAAAAATATATATGTAAATATGTTATATATTATATTTTACATTATATGGTTACATATATTATATATTTAAGTATATTGTGTTTATATATTTTATACATATCATATATATTTATTTATATTATTTTTATTACAAATAAATATAAATAATAAATATATATAAATTTGCATATATTATATATACATAGGTTTTTGGTCATTTCAGTGACATCCAATTCTTCATGACCCCATTTGGGGTTTTCTTAGCTAAGATACTTCAGTGGTCTGCCATTTTCTTATCTGACTTATTTTACAGAGGAAGAAAGAAAAATAAATAGGATTAAGTGACTTGTCCAGGGACACACAGCTAGTAAGTGTCTGAGGCTAGGTCTTCCTAACTACATGCACTCCAACTATTGTATCACCTAGCTTCCTATATGTATATGTCTGTGTGTGTGTATGTATCTACTTATCTATCCTAAACAATTTGGTTTGAGAACACTTAGCATGCATAAATAGTATCTGAGAATTTGGCTTTCTTAGTCTTTTGGACTGAGTGTTTCCTCTCTATAACCACCATTCTGATAGATCCTCATCACCTTTTACTTGGATTATTGCACTAACCTCCTAGCACTGCCCACTCAAATGCACTTGACTCAAAGCTTTCAGAATAATATTCCTGAAATCAAATCCAATATACATCATATACTTCCCTAATGATGCTTCATTTTCCTCATGTGTCAAAATTCTCCCCATTTTTCAATACTGAGCCTTACCAGTCCTAAGATTTCTCCAGAGCCCTCCATTTAGTTAATGTAATATGTTTTCTTTCCTGATTAAGCAACAGCAACAGTGAATTGAGTACTAAAAAAGACCTGAGTTACAATCAGGCTTCCAAATAGGTGACCCTGAGTACCTTTGTTTGCCTCAGTTTCTTCAACTGCAAAATGGGGATAATAACCTCCCAAAGTTGCAGAAATAGAAATAGAGCCTCCATCATAGTACTAACCTGACACAACCCTACTTAGCTTCTGTGATAATGCATTTATTCTGTGATAAGATCATGTGTACTCTGCATTATGTTTTGGAAATGCTTGTTTTACTCTATAAAAATAACATAAAATTTTAAAAATAATAATTAGAATAAAGAAATTGCAGGGGCCAACGACTTATTAACCAGAGATATCAAAAATGATAGCCCAAACCACATTAAAATTTAATTGGGAAATATTTAATGAAATAAATAAAAATACAATAGAACATTTAAAAGAAAGAAAAAGAAAGAACTAGAGTCTCCAGAGCAAGGATGCCAGTATCTTCATTATATGCTGTTCACATTACATATGGAGGATTGTACCTGGTTCTTGGCAATATATCTTAAGTAGGATATTGATAAACTAAAACATCCAGAGGAGCACAATCAAGATGGAAAGGAAAACCCCAATCATTTTTATTCCTTGTCCTCTTTCAATTGAAACCTGGAGAAGAGAAGGCTTGGAATGGAGGGAAGGAGTGGGGAAGGATGACAGGGTCTTCAGATGTAGATGAGAGATTGGATTTGTTCTGCTGGCCTAAAAGAGAAGTAGAAAGAACCTAAAATCAAACAGTTGCAGGGAGATAGATTTTGGTCCAATACAAGAGTAATAATCTTGACAGAGTTCTCCAAAATTATGGATTGCCCACCTAATGTCCTTAACATAATCTCCTTCATATCTAGATTACATAGGCAATTTTTGACCCAAGTGGACTTCAGAAGTCATCTTCTCTATGGTTGACTCTAACAGCAGCTGCCAAAAGTCACTTCCTCACTGTGAAGACTGCCTCCCAATGCAAATGGGCTCATGGCCTACTTGCCATCCTTTTCATCTAGATTCCATCTTCTCTCTTTCTATTCCCATATCCAAACTGTTGCTAAGTCTTATCATTTCTACATTCACAGTATCTCTCTTATATGTCTCCTCTCAACCCACATAAAGGACCACCTGGTTCAGGACTTCATCTTTTTGTACCCAAACTTGCAATAGTTAATTTCCTTGCCTCAAGTCTTTTCCCTTTCCTCATCCATTCTTCAGTTATTTTCCAGGATGATCTTTCTTTCTTTTTTTAAATTTTTCAGGCAATAAATGAATGAATGAGTGAATGAACAAATAAATAAAATATTATTATATTTTTTCAAATATATGTAAAGATAGTTTTCAACATTGGTTTTTGTAAGGCTTGTGTTCCAAATTTTTTTCCCTCCTCTCCAAGAGAGCAAATAATCTGATACAGGTTAAATATGTATAATTCTTTTAAACATATTTCCATATTTGTCATGTTGCATAAGGAAAATCAGACCAAAAGGAAAAAAAATGAGAAAAACCAACAAACAAAAAAGTGAAAATATTCTGCTTTGATCCACATTCAATCTCAATAGTTCTCTCTCTGGAGATTGACAGACTTGCCTAGGTTGACTCAGTCAGTAAGTAGCTGAGAAGATTTTAACTCGAGTCTTTCTGACCCTAAGATAGGGCCCTGGACTATGTCAGAAAGACAGTTTTAAATGTTGCCTCAGACACTTCTACTGTGATCTTGGAAAAAACATTAACTTTTCTAGGTTTCAGTTTCCTCATGTATAAAAGGAAAGTGTTAGACGAAATAGACTCTAATGTCTCTTCTACTTCTCAGAGTTATGAGAATCAAAAGATTATATGTATATATATATATATATACATATATATATATAATATCCTGCAAACTTTAAAGAATTATGTGAATTAAGTGAATTTAATTATTTGCTATCTAAGGGGAAAGAAAGGGAAAAAATTGGAACACAAGGTTTAACAAGGGTAAATGTTAAAAACTATGCATATATTTTGAAAATAAAAAGCTGAAAATTATATAAATGCTAGATAGTGATTATAGCTATACATCTATGAGTCAGTCTACTGTGATTTTTCCGGACTATTTTCAGAAGCAAAATATATTAAGGTAAAGGAACAATTTTGTGTCATCATACTTTTAGATTTTTACTATATTTTTTGCATACCAGGTTATTTTAAGTGTGTACTTTGGAATCCAGGTGTCCAATGCAATGGGGGTCTTTGGGCCAGCTCCAAACCTGTGGGTAGCATAGCAGCAAGTGGTAGCATCACTTTTCCTTTCTCAGTCTAGGCAAACAATTGGTAGGAGCTTCAGTTTCCTGGTGGCTTAATCTCTATTTAAATATTTGCCATCTTATCTTTGTTTTGGTTAGCTTCCTTGACTTAATTAGTCAGGGTCTTATAACTTCTGGTGAGGGAAAAAGAGACAGTGGACAGATAGACTTAGAACTTTTAATTCTACAAATGAATCTAGTTGGCTTCTATTTCACATGCCTCAAGCTCTGCTAGCACATCTAGATATCAGCTAATCTACCTGGTCCTTGAGAATTTTTGGAGGATTTTGTTCGTTGACTTGTATTTGAGGGGATAGGAGAGGGCAGAGAGTGGGTTGATTGGTGTCCTCCGTTTTCTAAAAGGATCAAAATGACATCACTATGTTAGAGGAGAGTTACAGTGTGTCTGACTGTGATTGGTCAGACTAATATGAGCTTGGAATGCTCTGCCACAGATTGGACACAAATTAGTCCATGTGAACCTCCCTAATTTTGTGCATTTTGCATTTCCTTTGGGCTAATTCAATTCCACTATGCTCATAGAGCACAGCACCTTCTCTGATGAAGGCACACCATACTGGGTGATCCTGTGCCACTGTCTAATAGGCAAAGCTCTTGAGCTTTCCCAGTCACCAATGGAGTGAAACAAGATTGTGATCTTCCTCCAATGCATTTTAGTGTGATGTTTTCAGCCATGTTTTCATATGCCTTCAATGAGGGCAAACATGAAATCAAAGTCAGCTACTACACTGATGATAAATTCTTCCATGTAAAAAAGCTACAAGCCAAAACTAAAGTGGAGTGAGTGTTAATGAATAATTTTTTGTTTGCAGATGATTGTATACTCAGTGCAGCCTCTGAAGCAGGGATGCAGCATAGTATGGATAAATTCTCCACTGTATGTGCTAATTTTGGCCTAACCATTAACATCAAGAAAACACAGGTCCTCCATCAGCCAGCACCATACCATCCATATCTGGAACCATCAATTATAGTAAATGATGAAGTTTTACATGCTGTGGATAAGTGCACTTCCCTTAGCAGTATACTTTCCTTGGATATCCGCATTGATAATGAAATTGACATGTGCATTTCCAGAGCTACATCAATGTTTGGGAGGCTCCAAAGGAAAGCTTAAGAGAGGAAAGGTATTAGACTTATTACCAAACTGAAGGTCTATAGAACCATTGTTCTAACCTCATTGTTGTGTTGTTGTATGCAG